>VUQI01025593.1:22836-36710 GCA_015106735.1 Paratilapia polleni | reverse complement strand
CACTAGCTTTTTTTTTTTTTTTGAAAATTTAAAAAAAAAAATTTAATTTTGTTTTTTTTGTTGTAAAAAAAAAAAAAAAAAAAAAAAACTACAAAAAGTTCCTCCCCAAAATTCCCACGAGATGTGGTAAATACAACAAAGATCATAAAGAGCACAAACAAGAAACACCACAATAAGAAACTAAAATAACCCCCCACTGTGGAAGAACAAAGGCCCATATAACCGGTTCCATCCAGGATTGGGGTTAATGGGTGATTGAGTGACCTTCAGACTGACAGTAAACACTGAACATTCAGGACTGACAGCCCTGTGAGCCTGTTCAGTCATTGGCTTTTACCAATGGCGAGCTGAGATTTCTTCATCCCAGTGATATAAAACTTCACGTTACTGATGACTTTTGAGAAACAGCATTTAGATCTTTACATGTGGGATGTTCAGTCTGAATCAGAGACCTTTAAAATCTTTTTCCCAGGATGACGTTAGGTAGGTAAACTGAGAAAGGTAATATGTTTGCATGGAGTGAAGGAATTACTTTTCATAACTTAAAGAAATGTTTTTTGTTGTTTCAAAAGCTTTTTCTTTCAGAATTGCTGAAAGTTTGTTAACTTTGGTTAAAAAATACCAGACAGCTGCTTTATATTTATAGCATGGTGGGAGAAGCAAAACGTCTGTATTTTTATTTTATTTTTTTGGGCAGTCTACAAGATATTGCCACTCTTGTGACATAATCGTCTCTGTAATGGGATTTAAAGGGCAGTTAGAATTCAGGTTTAGTAGCACAAATGTTAGTTTTAACGTCTTTAAAAAAAAAAAAGAAAAAAAAGAAGTTCAACATTGAAATTAATATTTCTTTAAGGTTAAGCAAGGAATTTTTAAAATTCTGCTTCAATTAAATGCCCCTGAGAATAAATACAAAGAGATAAGAAAAGGGTAAAATGTTTAAAATTTATTGAATTTTTAATTTTGAAAAAATTGTATTGTACTCTTATTTCTACATCAGTCACATTTATTTATGTTCACAAAATTATTTGTACAACTAAATTTAATGGAATTTATTTTGATTTATTTAACTTAAACTTTAAAACAAGTTGTCCCTACATTCAGTATTTGTATTTTATAATCCTCACAACACAGTAAACGGAGCACATCCATCCAAACTATGACCATGTTACGATAAAATAAAATAACCTGATAAAATAACTTCACAGGTCACTGTCGGGCTAAACTTTTGCAAGTGTGTTGAAACTTGCCTGTTAATGAGAAGCAATAACAGACTACAGCAAGGTCTGGAGGTAAAAACATAAGTGATGCAGTCAGAAATCAGATTCAGTAAAAAAAAAAAAAAAAAAGTGGAAAACTGGATTTACCTTTAAGACTCGTGCAATTTCTTTCCCGGGATAAAATAAATGTTTTACTTCTCTTTTCCCAGCAGGCTTTGCTCTGCAGGCGTACCGTGGTGCTCCGAAACCAACCCCGATGGAGGTGATGAAGACACAGGCCACACGACTCGCTGACAACCCTTCCGCTCAGAATGTGTCCCCACCCAAAATGGAGATTCCCACAGTGGATGGTCGGCGGCAGGGAGCCCGACCACACAAGCTCAAACATAGAGACATGAACATCCTGACGCCCTCCGGCTTCTGAGAGGACACCCAACAACTGTCCAAGCTGCCTGACACTCAGACGCCAAAGGTCCCACGAAATCCCTGCGCTTAGTCTATTGCATTCCAGTCTTTAAGTCCAAATGCTACCATGTCTAGGTTATTAACGCCTTCAGTTTGAGGGCAGGTCTGCTTACCCTTCCAAATATGAAGCCTACAGGTTTTGCACTGCCCAGAAAGTCTGGATTCAAGGCAAAATTTTACTCCCCAAGATGTGGGAGTGCAGCACTATTGCCAAACAGGAGTCAGACAGAGAAGGTTGTAAACAAACCTCCAGTTAGCCTGATTTATGTGGCAGAGAAGCTGAACTGTAAGTTAAGCAAACTGTCAAACACCACAATTTACAGCCCGACCTCCTGCATCAGCTTTGATCTACCGTAATTACTGTAATTGTGCGCAAAGTGTTTCCAGTCAGTCATTCCAAGCTTTCAGTTTTGCCTTGAAAGAAAAGTGGATTTGCTTATCTGCCTGAACTGTTGGCTTTGTTTACAACCTGGATTATCATCTGACCCACCAGACAGGAACTCATATTACTTTAATGGCCACAACAAAACACATAGTCGTAGTGAACTAGAATTATACTTTGAACTAACTGCAGCTTAATCATATATTTGAATTTCAATGTCAGGTTTTTCACTTCGTCCAAAGGCTTAAATGTTTCTGCGCTGCATCATGCTGGTAATGACTCTTCCTGTTCCTCTGTAAATTTGGAGGTGAGCAGCTTTATTTAATCAGCCTTTATGTTGCAGTCTTTTGCATGTGAATATTTATTAAATCTCAACTGTGCAACTTCAAAACTATTTCATGGGACCTTTAACAGCAGCTCTAACCACTTCAGATAACCATTGTGCTGTCCACCATCTTTGTCATAGAAACAAACATGGATATATATATATGTGTTTAAAAAGAAAATATATTTTCAGTGTTTCTTGGATGTAAAATCAAACTCTCAGCATTTCCATTTACCAACAAATTCAGCATGAATCACCCCACAAATCCCAATGAAATGGAGGGCTAATGTTGGTGAGAACTAGCTGAAAGTGAAGATGATTGTGATCCAAGTTTATAAGTACCCCATACTAACGCACTTTATCCTCATCATAACCTCGGGATCGATTATCCACCACAAAACCCTCTCATGTTACACAGCCCTCCAGGATTATGATGATAAAACTTCCTCTGATAAGTTCTGCCTGTCACTAAAATGGTTTTCTTCTTAAAGCAACATTTCACAAAACAGGTTGGGAAGGATAAATCTAACCAATTCCTTGTGTGTACTTTAGTATCAACCAAAACAAACAGAACAAAAATAGTCCAAATATATTGTAATAAGTTTTGTCTCAGGAAAATTGTCAGGCTCCTGCTCACTCAAACGTTCCAGTTATTTCTTTTGCAGAAAAATCTTTTGTTTGGGGTTGTTTTTTTGTTTTTTTTTGTTTGTTTTTTGTTTTTTGTTTTTTTTATGTATTTAATGTATAGATTGAAGATTTTTCTCACTGTTGCAACTTCAATTCCTTTTGGGGATCAGAATAAACTTACTAACTTACTCAAGATGGGAAGAAAAGATAAAGGGTAGAATTCATGTGCTTAACACCTGCTGTGTGCTGTGAGGGGGGAGAGAATGTGTGCATGGGCTGCATCCTGCAGAAACCTTCGCTGACACACTTTTGCTTTTGGCAGTTAAAGAAGTATATTCAGTCGCCACAGTGCAGAAAAAATGTTCTGCATCCCTGAAAAGGATGTGGCCTTAATATAAGAGAAAGTATATGTAATGCAGGATTTTATTTTAGACACCTCTTAGTGGGCCTACAATGCAAGCTTACTGATAATTGTTGATGTTATATGCAAAGTTTCTGCAAGATGATGTGTGCTAAGCTTCTTAGAAATCAATGAGCGCTGTGATTCCACTGCTAAATGAAAGGTAGATTCTAGCTGATGTTTATTATTTTGCACTCTTCTTATGAAGTGGAAATGGCCCGTTTGCGTTTTGTTACACAGCAGTGGAAGATTCAACAAAGTGAAAAGTCCATGTCATCTGCCACCTGTAACTCTGCTGTGGTGTTCAGTCAGATGTTGTTTCCTTTTAATCCTGTGTGAAAAACCCTAAAGCTGGACACAAAAGAAAACACCCTGTTGTCAGTGGTGTAAATATTAAATGAATATGACTGTTTTTGTTGTATTTTTGCTCATGAGTGCTTTGTGTTTAAAGTGTGACACTGTTCCCTTTAAATCTTCCTCCAGACCGAAGCATCACAACTGAACCTCCTCTGTACGTTCGTGAATCTGTAGTACTGACTGAATTAAAGTATGTTTGTTTATTTGTGCAACATTTTTACCAGTTACGTCTCTGTACAGTTTCATTTTCTTTGAAAATAAATGTTACAGTCATCAGCGAAACAAGAGTGATTCTTTTTTTGGGGGGGGGGGATAAAAACTGGAACATCCTGCCAGAACAGTTCAATTTATATCAATTTCATAGACTGTATATAATAGATGGACATAGAACAGTGACATCACCCAGTGGTTTGTGAAGTTCTGTTTTGAAGCCTTGAGCAGAACATTTTAGCCTTTGCCATCTTGCACACCTTCCTTTATTATCCCTTTTGACTCTCAATGCGACCATAATTTACAAATTGACTGTGTTGTAGATTTCAAGCTAGTGATTGTGACCATACACATCAAGAATTTTTACTTATACTTAGGAATTATTTACTGAGGTCATAGATAAATTTAGAGGTGTGGTCATCTTATAATTTAAAACTATGCACTCATACTTGGAACCAGGTGATGACCTCTGCTGGTTGTCAAGTAGCAAATTTAAAGCACTTGGCTTCATTTTTCCAAATCTGGAAGCTACTTGCATCTTCTATATACAGTTTTTGGTTAACATCTTAATATCCACCAGATCACTGACCCATCTAGGTAAAATGATGTATGAGGCATCATTTGAAAGGTTGCATCTTATAGTTCTTAAAATTTCACCCTTTAATCTAAATATGGCAACTTCTTGCTCCAAAAACCCTCCAAAACTGTGGTGGTGGCCAAAATCAATGCTACATCAGCCATAGTCACAGGCAAGAATGGATAAAATCAGGTGAGTTTTTCTGTTAAGTTTATTTTTCAGGTAATTGGGGGTTTTCCTTTTTTCTTAATTTGGAAATGCATCTCCATGCAGTCTTCGTGACACTTGGCACTTACACTATAGAAACAAAATCATCTCCACTCTGTAATTCCTGCAGAGCAAGTCAGTCTAGTTCCTGAAAAAACAAGTCATGTATAATCCCATCCAGTTCATATGGTGTTTACATGATGCAAAACAGTCTATTAGCCAGTGGAGAAAAAAAAGTCCATCTGATTCAGAGATCTTTATTGCAAAGTAGCCCAGATTGCTCTGATGATTTGATATATGAACGATAAATGTTTATTTCAAACAAGTCTCTCCATTTAGGGCGACAAAGACAGTGCCCCCACATTTTGATGAAAGGCTTCTTTGAGGGTTGAGTTATTTATTTGTTTGTTTGTTTTAATTTGTAGGATGAAAAATATGACATGAAGTTGGAAGAACATGTTGAGTCTCACAAGAAACATGGTTCAAAAAGATGTGACAGAACAGCAGCGGGAACAATACTTTAACTTTAGCTTCCATTATACTTATTGTATTTACTTAGCAAGAAAAGCTGGGAAAGTTGCCAAGGCCGTGTAGCTTGTGTGTCTTTATTTTTTAAAGTGTGTCCCTTATTGTCCCATTCAAACATCTTCTTTGTCCCACATTTAGTTTTTTGGGATCTGGTAACTCTAGTCCTGAGTTCTGAAAAAACAAACATGGACTTTCAGAATATCCAAACATAAGTATTTTTCCTCTATGCTCCAGTATTTAATCACAAACTGCAAATAGGGACTGCTGACTTGGAGAAAATAAAGTGTAGAATGAATGAAGATCATAATCCAGAGCAGGAGGTCCTTGTTAGAATATAAAGTATGTGCCTCTGAAACAGCCTGAAAATTACCCAATAAGAAAGTAAAGAAAACAGGGAGAAGGGATGCTGTATATAGGCTACTCTACCTTAACATGGCTTTAAAGAAGATCAGCACTAATGTTCCCTGTGTTACTTGGACACAAAAAGCGGACTAAGATGGAATTCCTGCATTTGACGTCCGGTCATAACAAATTGTAATCCATGCAACTCATCTGACATTTCAACTGTGTGGGCTGTGACGAACAAAGTCTTATTACATCTTATAATCTGTACAAGCATTTAGTTGTTACCTTTTTTGAGAGTTATAGTTCAGAATGGAGTTTCTCAAAGGAGACCTGGGTTTAAGTCAGATAATACTTCAGGCTTGATTTTCATAAAGCCGGATGATGAGTAGAAGGTCCATTATATGATCCAGTGTACCACTTAACCAGCCCTCCAATGGAGAAATCCAGACATAGTGTACTGGTGAAAAAGCTCATCAAACTACTTTTTTTCCCCCATCGTCTGGAGACCATGAACACCTCAGCCTAAGGCTAACTGGTTGAACTGACATACTTACATACTGACATATATTTTGCCCTGTCTGTTTTCCTTCAGGGCTTGATGCCTTCTTCTTCATCTCAGAGAAAGTAGATCCTGTCCATCTTCAGATACTCCCTCCTCCTCTCCCTCCTTTGTCTCCTCCCCTTCTCCTGATCTCACCATACATCTGGAAGAACAGCTCCATTTCTCTCTGCAGCTTGGTGTTTCGGCGGTCGGCGTTGGCCTTGGCTTGCTCCATGTTGCAAATCTTGATCTTGGCAACGCTTTGGCCGCGTTTCTGCTGCTCCAGACTGGCCCGCAAAACTGCAACCTGCCGCTCGAGGACGTCATTGCAGCGCTCCAACCTGCAGACGCACAAATACCATATGTAAAGGCTTTAAGCAAACACTTATGGCACACCACACTTTAAACATTTAAACACATTTTTTTTAATCATGTCAGATAATTTGTGCTGATTTAAGCAGGGAAAGGATTTTAATGCTCAACAATAAAGTATAAGATTTGTGTAGAAAAATAAGGTGCTTACAGTGGAAGTGCTGGTGTCTCACCTCTGTATCCTGGCCTGGTACTCAGCCTTCTGCTGGGCTATCTTCTCCCGCATTTCAGCCAGGAGTGAGTGGGTGTCCCTGGGTTGTAAATGAGCCTCAGGCCCCTGGAGGTCAGGAGGACCAGAGGGTAGGAAGACATCTGAGCTGCCTGTACTGAGAGGGCTGTCACTGAGTACAGAACCAGAAGCTGGGGAGTTATGGTGGTGGCTGTGGTCATCATTATCATCATCATTATCATTGTTTTCATCATCATTGTCATTATTGCTGTCTTTGTGACAGTCTTTATCACTGTTCTGATTCGAAGGCAATCTTTCATCACTTATCGGACTAACCACCCCAACATTATCACTCCTTTCATCTAATGGTAGAACCTCACAGGATGACCATGAAGAGGAGTCTCTTGTCTGCCCCACCTCTCCAAGCTCCACTTCTTCTTCACAATTTCCAACATGGCCTCCTGAAGAGTTTTTTTCAAAGTGTTCATCAGTGACTTCCTCCATCAGTTGATGTAAAGACACTCTGTTCAGGTTGTCGTAGGCAGAAGGGGTGCTCTCCTCCTGAGCCTCACTGCTGCCCCCACTGGCTGTTTCTGGCACTGCACCCTCCTCCTCTACCCCACCAGAGCTCCAGAAAAAAGAGCCTGCCTCTCCTGGGCCTGGCCAAACCTTGGTCCAGCCCATGAGCTCTGGTCTGGGCTTAGAGTTGTCTGGCACTTGGAAACTGGTTTCAGAAGCTTCAACGTCTGCTTTGAGTAGTCCTTGGTGAGCATTATGCTGGTGGTAATCTATGTTATTTCTGTCAGAGTCATGTTGAATGGGCTGACTGGAGGAGGGCACAGGGTAGAAGCAGTTCTCTGGGTGGGAGGAGGTGTAGCGATGTCCGAGATGTCTTTTCTGACCAGAAGACAAGTCCGGTTTGGCAACAGCAGAGAAGACACAGCTATAGAAAACAAGGAAAGGGCAGTCAGAATTTAAAGGTGATGCACATTTTTGCAGCTAAAATCATTTTACTTGAAAATTTTGCAAACAGAAAGAGTGGGGATGAAAACCAGAGATCTGTCTCATGCACAGTGAGCGTACATCCTTAGAGCGTGTGAGCAAGGCATAGATGGAAGATAAAGTTTGGAGGATAACTGTAGGTCTGGAAAACTGAAGAGGATGGGTATCCATGACAGGCAATTTGAAGAGTAGGTGTAGCAACACATTCTCATTCCCAATTTGTTTCAGATTGACACTTTGTCAGAAACTCTCAAGTCTCTCCATTTAGGGCGACAAAGACAGTGCCCCCACATTTTGATGAAAGGCTTCTTTGAGGGTTGAGTTATTTATTTGTTTGTTTGTTTTAATTTGTAGGATTTGTACGATGAATGACACTTTGTCAGAAACTCTCATCATATTTTATCTCAACGTGTACCCCCTTAGTATCACTTTCTGAGGCACAAGAATAACTCTTGAGCACTGATTTCCAGTGGGGAACAACAATACTACAGAAATCCACATTAGGAGGCAAGTGGAGTGATGAATTGCACAAAACCAGAAGCCAAGCCTACTTTTCTACAAGTTTTTGTACTTGATTTTGCTTTCATTCTTACCTTTACTTTTGATGCTACCTTTTGTGGTCTTAGGTCTATGTTTTTGGTTAGGTTTATGGGACTCCTATTGCACAGTGACACTTAAAGGGCACCCAGTGGGTCACAATGTGAAGTCAATGGGTACTGACAAATCATCACTCAGCTGCGACAAGCTGACAGTGAGACTGGGTTGACCGTGATTTTAACTGTATCTCTATATCCTCCACTTTTTTTGTCCAACAGCCACGAGCTCTTCTCCCTCTTCTTTAATTTTACCCATTTTGTTAGTACTGATTATTTTCTCCACTGGATCATTTGGCCGTTTGAAGAGCTCTCTCGTGTTGTTTGGTGTCTCATTCCAGACATCTGCATCAGAGACTCAGCATCCCCTATTATTTATTATTTCCTCTCAGAATGATAATCCTGTCTTTGTCTATCTTCTCTACATCTGTAAGAGTGATGCCCTTTGTGTTAATGCTGTCCTAATCTTTTCCTTCTCTCTCTGAAGTGGATGGCATCTTAGTTCTTTCACCCTGTGAGCTTTGTCCTCATTTCTTCTTCCTCTCCCTCTCCAAATGTTATTGTGTCTTTTCCATTTGCGGGAAAAGTGTAATTCCTTCTTCTCTCTCTGTGTGAATCTTGTCTTTGGCTAATGTCTGTTGTGCATTTCCAGGTCTTTGTGTTTGAGAAGGAAGAGGAAGAGAGATGGTCATGTGGCTTAGGTACTGCCTAGATCTCATCAGTATTCATCATGAAAATTTGCATCTATCGACATATTACTGTCATTCTAATTTTCCTGTTACTTTGGTCAACTCTGAACAAATGACAGTAAATTCTCAGAATAGGGCAAATTTATGATTTTCTTTCATGATATTTCATGCAGTTTGTGAGCACTGAATTGCCTCCCAGAGGATCCAGTGACAATGTAAGTTTCTTAGAAGTTTGCATGAGCAGTGAAGTTTGCATGTTGTGAGTGTTAGCTGATGGTGAAGCTTTGTTAGAGCAGGTTTGTTTTACCTGGAGTTCTCTGCTTCTGAAGCAGGCTCTCCTGTCTCTCTGAAGCGCTCTGCTATGAGAGGCAGAGACAGCTGGCGAAGGCAGGGCAACGGGTGGAGATGAGGCTGCTTCAGAGCACTTGGAGATGCATTTGAACTTCCAGATGGCCGGGCATAGATGGGTAGGGGGACTTTTGCAAACAGAGACTCGTGTTCTCTGATCAGCTCTAACATCAGCACCTGGACCAGTGCTACACCTAGAACACAAACAGATGTTCTTCTAATGACCTCACTGCTTGTGTTTAAAATCTTAAAAAGCCCTCCACACATGATTCATTCCAGCCAGACCAATATATCAGTTGACCATTATTCTGGTCAATCTCAGATATAGCAATATCGCATATATGTTGTTCAATATGCTCCAATATTAATAATTAAGAAAGAAGAAATAATGCAGAGAAAGATCCTTGGGTAATTTAGAAATAGTCTTATCACATAATTTGTCCAGCAGCGCCCCCTCCAAGTCCACCGTTTACAACACTCTCAGCACTGTCTGCAGCACATGTTGCAGAGTAGCATCACAGCTAAGCAAACAGTGGTGTGGCCTCATGCAGCTGACTAACTAATTAGTGAAATACACTGCCAAACACTGACATGATCATTTAAAACCTTAGCATGCCATATGTATTCATACATATATAAGCAATATGGGCCAATATATAGATATCAGATTTTTGTTAATCCCTAAAAATAATAGTTGGGTTCTAATTGATATTGTTTTCATCAAAATATATAGAGATTTTAATTAAAGCTACTGGAGTATTGTTATGATGGCACCACAGACTCTACATAAAAGATGGATGTAGCCAAAGAAAATCGTCAAGCTGTTGTGATCTTGGTGTTTTGAAAGCGTTGTGACTTGTCTGTCACAAAGAAGACAAGCCCTAAAACTTACCCTGCTTTATCATCCATTTTACTCTAAATGGGTCTACAATTTACAAAATGAGCTTCATGCTGTACTAAAGAGTACTCGAAACTAGCGACTGAGTCATCATCAAGTTGTTTACTGAGGTCATAAAATGTGAGATAAGTAGGGTCGTATTTTCTTTAAACATTTGGACTGCCTTTTGCAATGAGAGGAGTCACCCCCCTCATGGCCATTAGAAAGAATGCTTGTTTAAGGCGCTTCTGCATTGGCTTCTCTTTTCCGACTTGGAGGCTACGTCTGTCGTTTATATAAAGTCTATGGATGGCACATGTGTTCATGTCCTGTCTACCTCCCACAATGCTTTTTGGGTCTTCAGCTTTGGCTCGGAGGATGTTTGGCCCAAACACTGTGGCCAAATTCTGGATGCTCATCTTGTTACTGCAGGAGTAACTCTGGACCTCATTCAGAAACCTGCACACATACACACAAACATATTTCCAGTACCCATAGAAAGCCTAACCAACAACCTCTCACTGAGTTTAACTATTAAACTCAGTCAGTCTAACATAACAGCATAGAAGGGGTCTTACTGGCAGATAAAGTTGAGTAGGTTGAAGTTTGCAACTGGTAACCCATGAAGAAGATTCCTCAACTCCCCTAAACCCTGAGAGAAGGAGAACAATGCAGCAAGGTGAGATGTTAAAGCCCTGGAGGCCAAATAACAGTAAAGATTTTCAGAGGGGTTAAGTTGCTTTCAATCAAGCAAACAGTTTGATGGTGTAGTGTACACTTACCAGTGTGCGGTCACTTGACAGCTTCTGCCCACAGAGCAGGAAGTCCTGGTAGTGGCTATAAGGAACCAGAGGTTCAGGCAGCTGTCTGAGGTAGAGCTTTAGTAATGATGCCACCGTGTGGACGTCTGTGCTACTGCAAGTAAAACACTTTTTTCTTAAGAGAACAGGATCAGAAGAAAAGCACAGGAAACAAGCAGAGGAACTGTACCTGTCGAAGGATGGTCTCTCTCCTGAATCAAAAGCCTCCTGCAGCTCTTTGACTAAACTGGCCCGTCCTGGCTGGCGAAACAAGCCCACTTCATGCAGGCCATTCTCTTGGATGAAGTTCACACATTGCTCCACCACCAGAGGAACCAAACGCACCCCGTAACGTCGCTCATACAGGACTGTTTCCTCCAGGCGCTGACCAAAGACCCCTGCAAGAGGGAAAGAGTTTTCCATTATGTCATAAACAATATGATTTTACAGTG
Source organism: Paratilapia polleni (assembly GCA_015106735.1). Taxonomy (NCBI): domain Eukaryota; kingdom Metazoa; phylum Chordata; class Actinopteri; order Cichliformes; family Cichlidae; genus Paratilapia; species Paratilapia polleni. The sequence goes on along the minus strand of VUQI01025593.1, from coordinate 25,224 downwards.
CTAGGTGAGACACTAAACTATAAAACTAAACTAAAATAGAATATTTTTAAACTGTGACAGAATGAAGACTGAGCAATGAAAAATAAAGATTAAAAACTAATGAAAACATTTACCTGTGAAAGGGATCCAGACTCCCTTGTTAAGGCTCTTCAGCCACTCGTCACCCTGACCAGAGCTGTTGGATAAAAAGAAATAGGAGCCTGGGCTGGCCAGCACATCTCTGTTACCTACAAATACACAACCATGGAGATTTTAAGAGGCTTGTTCAGGTCAGGTCTATGAGTCATTATAATTATAAGTTATAATGAATATAGTACTTTTAACATATTGGACTATATGACCATAGTATTGCACTTCTATTATGCTGTCTTGTGATTCTCAAGTGTAAAAGTACTGATGAATAGTGGTGTGACATTTGCATTTCATTCACAGTGTTTACAGTATAGTTTACAGAAAGTACACCCTCATTTTCACTTCCCTCCCTGCACAGATTTGTTGTTTTGGTTCTTCCACTTGTCTCTGAGATATGCGACAGGAAAGCCAGTGAGGCGTGTAAGGGCGAGGTCTAAGCACGAATGGCTGGGAACTCACTGGGACAAAATGGCTTATGAATGAAAGTTTAGTGAGACACTCCAAGGCTGAAAGACTGTCCAAGCTGGTGACTGAGTAGGACTCAGATATGCTACCTATCAGTCAGATTTTGAGCAAAGAGGAAGAGAACAAGATTGTGAATGAAACAAATATTTCAAGTCATTTTCACTACAGCAGACCCTGACATGTGTCACTTATCCACATTGCAACTCTACCAGCAGTTCAGTCGGTTTGCATGCATCAGTAATGGATAGTCAGGTCATTTGATGCTATTGGGGTTTTGTTTTATTTTTTATCATTGGTTTTTGTGTATTCCTGTCAGTTTTACTTTCTGTCTCTGTTGATTTTTTTTTTTAGAGGGTTTGAACAGCAGATGGGTGGGGCTTCTGTGCCTGAGATGAACATATTAGGTATATTCAGTCTCTTTGACATCATTCAGATCCAATCTGAAACTCCCAGTTTCAGACAGTTTTTTTTTCAGAGCAGTCTGAAGCCTTGCAACACCATCGTATGTTTTTAGAATATTAATCCTGTGAAAGCGGGAATGTAGCAAAGTAGCACTGACTGCTGTTGTATCTAAATAAAGAAACTGCAGTGTCACATCCATTCAAATATACATTAACCCTCTTAAATCACTACCATCAGGACACACAGACATCTCCCCACTTTCACCATTGACTCTTGACACTTACCACTCTTCTTCTCTTCATGCTCCACTGTCTGTCCTCCTCAAAGTCACGTGAAACACACAGACACATATATCTGAAGCACGCACACATATTGTCACCTCTGATAGGAGCCCGAAGACCCTGACTCAGCATTTAACAGGTGTCACTCAAGGGTAACACACACAGACTCACACAGCTGGAGTTAGGGAGAGGGATTAGCAAGACTAATATACTGATGGTGTGTATGCGTGTGCTGGTGTGTCTTACCTTTGTGGCCTGTGCTGTCATGCTTCCAGGACTTGAAGCAGCTGAGTCCCATGCTGCAGTACTCCCGCTTTGATTGTCGATGATGAATTTCACACAGCAATGTGGAATTTTTTTTGCAGAGTAGCGAAAGAATCTAAGCATTTGGAGTTGCATAAAAATAAAAAGAAAACACTTGCACTTACGTTTCCTCTTCCTATCAGCACCCAGTTTTATCTAGTAGTACTTCAAGTGTGGTTTTGAACATCTTGGTAGGTCATAAAGAGTTGCTCTTGCAGAAAAGACCTTTGAAAAGAGGTGTTCTGGATGCTCATGGATCGTGACATGCACGTTCTTGGATATATCCTTGGTGCTTAAAAGAGCTCTGGTGGAAGAGTGTTAATGTGGAACTCCAGTTGGAGAACTGGCCTTACAGAAAGCTTTCTTGGGACAACTTGGGACGTGGAAGAATTTAAGCAAATGAGAAAGTAGAGGTGCATAAAAATAGATCACTTCAGATTTTTTTTTTGTCTTTTCATTTTTCTCTTCTACTAGCACCCAGTTTGGGTTATTAGAATACTTTTGAACATCTTGGTACACAATAAAGGCTTCTTCCTAGTTTTAAAAGACTTCAAAAAGATACGTTCCTGATGGACACAGTCCACGAAATACAGGTTCTTGGATGGACTGCGGTCTTTTTTGGTTGAAAATTTTTTAGAGATGTCCTTGATGGAAGTTAAACCTTAATTTCTTGATGAATATTGCCTCAAAACTACATAAAAGAGTGTTTCTGATTCTGACAGTATCTTAATACAAGATTTCAGTTGGAGAATTGGTCTTACACAGAGCTTTGTTATTAAGTGGAAAGGTTTAAAGATTTCTAACA
>VUQI01025592.1:0-21293 GCA_015106735.1 Paratilapia polleni | reverse complement strand
ACAAAAAATTATAAAAAAAAAAAAAAATAAATATTTTTAAAAAAAAAAAAAAAAAAAAAAAAAAAAAAAAATATTTTAAAAAAAAAAATAAAAAAAAAAAAAAAAAAAAAAAAAAAAAAGAATAAATTCTGATGCAACCTAACAGTAAATTAGCACATTAAGTAGGAAACCTTATTTGCTGTTGATGATGTTTTTAGCCTTATACAACATTTTACATTATAAATGCAGATTTAATTTTCTCAGGTTTGTGTTTTATTCATGGAACCCTTTTTGTTTATGAAGAATTTCTTCTGAAATGGCCCAAAGAGAAGAAATAACATTTTCCAACCTGTATACCTTCAGTCAGAGCAAAGTTTGTTTGCACATTAGATTTAAATAATTAACTCACCAGCAATTTATAAACTGAAGAGATGCTATATTAGTTTGTTGGATTTTTAAGTTTTTCATTCATCAAAATAAAAAATAGCAAAGCAGAAATGAAAGCCAGTTTATGATATTCAATTAATAATTGCAAGGATATTAAAGCTATTTGCATAATGATTTACGTTGTTAAAAAAAAAAAAAGTAAACAAATTGTACAACAATGTTGCCAGCCTGTAGCGATTACAGAAACCCTAAGATGAGCACTCTGCAACAGAGGTGCTTTCACTGCATTTTAAAGAAACATTTGGGGGATAAATGCTGTAATTTGTTTTAATATTTAAAGACGCCAGTAGCAATCTGAATAATTTAGTGGTATAATAGTTTCTCTGCTGTTGATTTTACACTCTCTAACAAAGAATGTATTCCTTTTTAATCAGTTGCCTTTCTGCTTTTCTGCCTGTTAATTTCTTTCAGGAGAATTACAGTAAGTGGGAGAATACTCAGGAGTCCTCCATTGAGAAGGAAGCTCAGGCTGTTGTATGTACCTACTGTATGTGCTTAACAGCAATTTGGGGCATTTTGGTCCTCTTGGACTTGTTGTTTTTAATGCTCAAAACATTTTTTGGACATTTGGTTGAAAAGAAGAACAGATCTTCTAATTGATCATGACCTAGTGGTATGTAGGATCCTGCAGCCGGGGAAGCTGGGGAACCCAAAATGTGTTGTGATGGTGAATTGGGAAAACCAGGCCTGCAAGATCTAAAATGCCTATCTCCTGAAGATTTTAATTTTTTTGTCTTGGAGAAGATAAGATGAATCACAGTGGATCTTATCCAAAGCCAGATCTAATGGTCCTCTGATTTGTGGTCAGAAGGTAGCTAGTAGGTGATGATAACCCAAGAATCCACAGGTGTAGAGCAATAGGACAAAAAATATGGTGTGGGAAGGGGTGGAAGGTATTGGCTGCTCTCAAAAACAATTTCAGCAACTGTTCAACAAGGAAAATTCATAATATTGGGGAAGTGAAGACATTCTTCCTGGGCTCTTAAATATCAATAACACACCTTTGTGGCAGGGGGCACAAATAATCAAAAAGCTCTTGATGGATTATGGGCTATGCCAAGGTTTTTCTTCATCACTCTTTCTGTTTGTGACTTTCTTGTTACAGCCTAGTACTGCATTCTCTTACTGGTACTGAATTTGTGTGTTTTATCAATCAACGTGCACTTATGTCTGGACCAATCACTGTACGTTACTCAAGGTTGCTCTTTTGCTGGAAGTGTAGACTAACTCAGATGAAGGAGGCTCTATAATAGACCCTTAAAACAAAATGCAGAGTATGATCGTCTGGCCATGTTCCTGCTGTGCAGACACCAAAAAAGCTGTGATGCAGGTTTTGTACCAACCTAGTGAGGAGTTAGGAGCTCATTCCAGTTTCTTCAAATCCTCACATACAATTACAAGCTCTGAGTGGCAGAGTAAAAATGACACCACAACAAAAAAGTCTGTTTGGCACCGCTTTTAAGAAGTGGTGATAAAATAAGAATGTACGGGGATGAAGAGCTTGAAAAGAACCTTTGCTTCTTTGCATTTTTTTTTTTTTTTTGCATTTTGAGAGAAACCAGTTAAGGTGTTTTTGGCCAGCTGATCGGTATGCCTCCTGGAATAGCACCCTGAGATATCAAAGGATTGCCCAGAAGGAGCTGGAGGGCAGAAGGGCTTCTTGCCTTTCTGCTGTCACTATGATTTGACCCATATAGGTTGAGGAAAATGGATGTCATACATCAGTTATTGTTAACTATTTATTGCAAGAGTATTTGTATTAATGCAATTTTTTTGTTCATTGTGTAAGAGTCAATCAACCAGTCACAATGTGAAACTCTCAGTGAACCTAAGTAAGAAAAAAGAAGATCCATTTTGTTCACTGACAAGTAAAGTTTATTTTAAGGTTGTTTCCTCGACATTAACAAAAACATAGAAAGACAGCATTACTTTTTGTCTACAGCTAAAATTGCACCACTGGCTTTAATGATTGATGTATGTGTTTTAATGGACAATTTTAGTAGTCTTTCTTTCCTTTTAAACATGCCAGCACAGAATTATTTCGTAACAATTTTGGCCAGTGAGGTGCTTTTAGTGTTTACAATTTTAGAATAAGATGGAGAAAAAAGTATATATATATATATATATGTGTGTGTATATGTGTGTGTGTGTGTGTGTGTATATATATATATATATATATAATTATGATATTTTCATTGAGTTCTTACAAAACTCATGGTGAACTGTACCCCCAAAACAGAAATACATGCAGAACTCCATTACACTCCTACTGCTATTCATACACATGTTCTATTCTAGTCTTGGTGGATGACTTTAAATTTATGCAGAAATAAAAACAATGTCCTCATACAAGTTCAGTCACATTTCTACACTGTACAGCATGTGCCTGCAATGACATTACAAGCTGATGCAAAACATACATTAAGTGTTTAAATATAGCTTACAAATGCTAAGCTAAAATGTTACCAATTGTACTCCTCCTTCATGAGCAAGTCTAATTTGTGTCTAGCATCTGTGACCGAGCATCTGCTGCTTACCAAGGACACAATTAGCAGTCCATCAATCAACTCTCTCTGTAGCTAACTCAGATCATGCTCTGCCAAAAAACATGGGCATTAACAAGCAACTGTTAGCCATCATGTTTCAGTCCAAGCTGTGCTTTGACGGTACAGTGTGGAAATTCTATTGTTGAATAATAATATTAATGGCTTTTGCCTGAAAATAATTATGAGTATGCAAAACCAAATTAACTTTGTTGCGTACAGTCTATTATTTTAAAAGGGAATGCTACAGAGTGCCAGGATTCATTTTAGTATTGCTTTCTGTTAGTGAATATACCATACCATGTTCCATGATCAAAACCAGTTCTCCAAACTATAAACTACAATTTGTCCACCTGAAGAACTCGATTAAAAATGTACATGAAATGGGAAAAGGTGTTTGCCATAACAACAAGGATTTGTTCTTTTTGGATGTTCAAAGCTCTTTTGCTGGCTACTAACTCACAGGACTAATACTAAGCATGCAAAACATTTATAGAAACATTTTCAAACCTCTCAGTGTCAGAGCTTAATTTCTGTCAGTAGTGCAGCCTCCGGTTGTAAATGACTATCATGGCATTTGGTTCACTGTGTTCTTGCAAAGAAGAAAGTTAAACAGAAATAAGGACAGGCTCTGATCATGAAGAAATTTCAGGAGCCAATGAATGGTCAGGGATCTTCAGAAACTCCTTTCCTCTATACTGACTGTGTCCAACCTTTTTTTGTAACATTCCAAAAACTAATCATTTCAAATTAACACTAACTCCAGGCTGCAACTGACCATTGAAAACTTTTATACCATACTTCTACCACATACCACCAATAGTACAGTTGAGTCATCGCAGACAAGGGAAAAAGATAAGCACAGGGTAAAATGAATGAAACAGGGAGTCCCACTTGCGAACATGTCAGAAACCTTGCACCACCTCTGAAGTTTGACTGGTGCTGTAAAAAGTCCTGTGCTGCAGAGAGCTCCCTTTTGGTGACAGAGTGACGTCTGTTACCATTAAGGATCCTTCTATTCATCACTTTCTTTGCAAGATACCTTCATGCACACCCTCAGTCTAACTGTCACATCCTGAATGAGCTCTCCAACCAATTATGACTCTATGAAGACTACCAATCCTCTTATTTGCACCTGCTAATATGTACATACAAGAAATAGCTGTAGAGAACATTCTTGCTTGAATGCATAACATTGCTCTAGGGAGAGTAAAATGGATTTGCTATGACTGGGTAATATTCTGCTGGTATATCCCCTTCAAATAAGAATGTCCCTCGCTGCAATTCTCCCTACTGGGACAATCTGCAGCATGACGAAGTGCAATTATGTGCCGCATAATAGCCAGTTCTAACCCTAACCCTGTTTAAGACTCAAAGGGCATGGTGTGACTGTGGAGAATTGGGAAGGAGAGTATGTGTGACACATTGACTGAAAAAGTCGACAACAATAGGCTAATAATGGAAGTTCACGCCTCTGCCTGACATCACCAAGAAGAGGTAGCTCATTCAGGAATTCTAGCTATGCTTTTGGTGAGATGCACAGAGGCATTACCATGTACTGTTTCCAATCAGCCAGTATGTTGATACAGCTGGTATCTTGGCAGAACACTGGTGTTTTCTGAGATCTGTATCACATTAAAGATAAAGTTTTGATCATCACAGAAGAAGAAGAAGAAGAAAGAAAGAAAGAATGATGGATTTTCTAAGTTTTGTCTGTGTTCTTGTGTTATGGCAGGGCTTTGGATTTTTGGTTTTTTTGTTTGTTTGTTTTTTCTGGAGATTTTCAATATATATAACCTTTGAAATTTCCCCTAGGACTTGGGGATTGTCAGAGGACAGGATCAGACTTGATTTATTTCCTGCAAACTGTACAATGCAAAATATGCTGACAATATGCCAGACCTTCCCATCACTACAGTCAAATGAAAAGTCTGTATGCCAGGGAAATAAAATATTGCTTTAAGCTTTGTGAAAATGCATTTTTTGTAATAAAATAGGTTTGAATCCAACATTTAGGAACATTTTCTTAACCTATAAATATGATAATCCAATGTATAGTCCATCTAAATGCTAAAATTGCCAAACATGGAGATGTATGGTTTTTACTGTTTTGCTATTGTCATTTCACTCTGTCATTTCACTTTTTTAATCTTCTGTTTTTTTTCTTACATATCTTTCTTTTTACACCATTGCAAATTATTTCCATCACTTCTACTTAAGTGACATTTACAAATGAGGGTAAAATCAGGAAGGCAGTGGATCTCAAATTGGAAAAGGCATTGAACTGAAGATAATGCCACAGGCTCCGTAATATCAAACCAAATGATATGAAATGTCAAATGATGTGAAATTGTTGCAGAGCTGAATTTTATGCTCCCACCCTCATCAATGCAGCACTTTTTTAGTAACCCTCTATTTAGGCCCCTGAGTAAAAACCTGATTAGATTATTGTTATGCAGAGGAGTACTGAACATCATATTCACATTGAAAAAAAAGCAACAAAAAAACATAAGGCCTAATTAACATAAATACAAATTAAAGGTAGGTTTATGCAATGCACCATTTAAGAAGTAATAGGACAATTTGGAATACAGAGTTGAATGCTCCTTATTGCACATTTCCATGATTATATCTGTACCCCCAGGCCAAAAACAAATAAAATCTATCTGGTGCAGAGGGGAAAGACTTGATGGTTTTATTTCACCTACTTACTGCATGCTGGTATAATTTGCATGCAGCTCATACAATAGATGGTGAGAAATTTTCTTCACAACTGCTACTGGATGTGCTATCTTTCTCTGGTGACATCCAATCTCAAACAATGTTTTCCCTACGAACGGCCAATTTCTCAATTACTGTTTCCCATGTTTTGATGATGATGGCTTCTTTTTTCAAACTCTTTTTTTTTTCCTCCTTCCAACCGAGTCTCTCGGCTGCTGTTATTCAAGGTCTGCTTTCTGGAAATGCAGTTAATTTAGGTTAATTTGTGGAACAGAGAACAGAGTGAAGGGCCTGGGTCATTGTTTAATGCAAGCAGTCAATTACTCAATTACACTGAGTCTAATGAGATCAAACTGATGAAGGCCATCAAGACCTACGTACAAAACCTTTAGTAAAAGACTTCTTTTTTTTGCTAAGGAATGTCAGTTTGAATATTTAGGATATTTTAATACAGATAAATTTCATATATTGCTGCTATCAATCCTATTTTAATTCTCTTAAACCCTCAAAATCGCGTTAGTGCAGATCTGGAATAATGATCCATGTCAATAAAGCTATGAAACATAGAATTGTAAATATTTTATGCATTGTATCTAGCTAAAGAGCTGACCTCACAACTTATGTGACATAGAATGTGGAGAAAATCCTATCTTGCATTCTTCACCTCCCCTGCTAAACCCATGCCCCTTGTTCCATTACATTTGATCTGGAAACCCATTCATGGTCCAGTAATTCCCATTTTCTCAAAGGATTATTGACAGGGAGCCTTCATTTGTTCTAATCCATCTCTTTGTCATTCAAGACCAGATGTCGATTCCATAATTATATTTCTTCCAGTCAGATCTGGTTGAAAGATTTGTATGTAAAGTAGTAAGAACCCAAATATACCACATCTAAAACCTACAGTCCTACAACAGTACACTGTAATACCTACAGTTTACACAGCTTTTTTTTCTCTTTGTCCTTCTTACTCTAAAATGGTTTCTCTCCACGAATATATAGTGCAATATTTTCATCTTTTCGTGGGTCTTGTATTTTGTGTTTCTTGGAGTCACTTCATGTCTTCCTTGCCAGATGTGCAACACCCACAGCTCAAGGGGAGCCTCAGTTTTGTGATAAGAAGAGAGGTGAAGGCAGCTCATGTTTATGGCGTGGTAGTGATGTACTTTTATGTGACCCCGAGGCAGATGAGCAGATGCTTCATTACCCTCTCCATACATTACCAGGATTATAACAACACATGGATGTGGAAATAAAGACTCAAGGATGTCGTTATGAAGGAGACATGCACAGTGAACACTCAGATTCACAACTGATGGCAGTATTAAGATGAAATAATAGATGCAGACATAGACAAATAGCTAAATGAATAAATTAACAGACATATTGTTCTTACCTCAAAGGTATAAGTGCTGGAAAAATATAAATCTTTCACTAGTATATAGCACTGCTACACCATCAATCAGTATCTAAAACTGCGGCCTACAAAAATGAATTTTTAAGTGTAATCAACAGCTTGCTGAACAGTTGAAAAAAAAAACTTATAACCCATATGAGGGTATTTCTGTGTTAGACCAGGTTTAGATAAGCAAAATAAAGTTAGGTTTGAGAAATGGATATTGTTGGTTAATAAAAGACTTAGAGGAATAAGACTTTTCATAACACTTATTAGACTGTCAAACACTACATTTAATAAGTAGAAAAGCACTCGAAAAGACCAATGCCCAGTTTCGCAATTCAGATCCAGAAAGTGACCTGTACCTTGAATAGGTTCCTTCTTTACCCACATGAAGTTTCATGAAATCCAGCTGGGTAGCTTTTGTGTAATCTTGCTAACAAACAGACATACATGCAGACAAACATACAGCACTGATCAAGCCTTGGTAAAGGAACTTTTTTCCATAGCTTGCCAGGTCAGACACAATCTTTCTTTGCCTGCATGATGGTTGGACTTGTTACATGAGCATCCACCACAATAACTTTTGGAACCTTTGCCTCCTTTCCTATTGCCTTGCTACATAAAGGACAAACTATTTATAATTGTAATCTAATTGTGCTGAGTGGTCATATGTGGCCATAATTCCTAGTGACACATAGTTAGCAATATCTGAAAAATCTCCTTTTAGTGCATTTTATGACAGCTAAAGGAAAAGTCCTTTTTGTACTGGAGTTTAATTATAATGGCTCTCTTTTCTTTGCATTTTCATTTGACGACTTTTTAAAAAAACAGCTGCCTCACAGCAACATTAGCTCATCAAACACTTGAACCAGCCATCACGCATGGATGGAATGCAAATTTTACCAAGTAGCTGTAGTTTAGTCTGTGAGAATTACATGTCACTCCAAGTGGAGTTTTCTTATAGTGGCAACTGAAGGTCAATGCAAATGAGAGGTTTTACAAATGTGATGAATTCATGACGGTTAGTCATGTACCATTAATGACAACTGATCACCTCAATGTTTTACTTTTTTTTCTACATTGGATATTGTTGACTACCACGTGTAATTATGAGCATTGTGAGATTGTATTATTGCTGAAAGAAACTGCTTCAAGGAGAGCGAGGACATCAACAATTTCTTCTACTGTGCTGCTGAGAAGAGTGTTACAATTATTTTTAGCTCATTATCAGGCCAACACTGTTACAATAAGGTGCAAGTAGTAAAATAGCATAGTTTTAATAAGGACAACCATTGCAGTTAGCAATAATATTACACATGTCTTAATACATAAGACGCTGCATCATGCATTTTGCCCCTGTTGACCACACCACTGATTCAGCTGTCAATCATGCTAACAGAAGCAGAAAATGTTGGGTCACGTCCAGCCAGAATGATGGATGCAATACTGATGAAATCAACCAGAAGAGCAAATCCTTCTCTGCTGTACTGAAGAAATACAGCTGGCAGATTTTTACCATTTAACGCTTTGGTTCAAGCCTTCTACTGATGCTAACATTGCATGCACAGACAATTTACTGCATATGTTTACTACATTCTGCTTTGAAGTGAGTGATACAATGATCTCCAAATCTTCACATTCATTCTTTTTAGCTTTTCTGTTCTGTCAGTTTGCATTAAGCCCATGCGGGGAACCCTGTGACCAATGGACCTTGCAGTTTTTTCATTCAGCTTAGAGATTTCACCTCACTAACTTTATTATGTTTCTAGCAGTCCCTAAGCATTTGCTCTCTGAACCCAAAGTCCAAAGAGATCTCAATCCCAAAGGAGTAAAGAAGGACTCCAGAGAAATCGAAGGGCACACTATCAAAATCAAAAGCACTTTTAAATTCAGAGACTGAAAATAAGGCCTTAAAGGGCATTTTTATTAGACTGTGAGGAGGCTGTGATGAATGGGATGCACTGTAAACATTTTCACAGGGGAACACTATTAATGCTGGAGCATATGACATGGGGAAGCACAGACAAATGCGGGAGGTGTTGAGGAAGGAGATTTTTGTGTTGAAGGGTTTTTTTCTGCTCTTGAAGGTGCAGTGTCAGCTCACTTCCTGTGATTTCTGCTTACAGCGCCAGAAAGACTCGGTCACCTGGTAGGTCACAGCAAGGCACGGACTCCATTGGTTGCGTAGCGACTGCTCTCAATGTCATTGTGATGCTTTTGGAAATTCAACTTTGTGTATCCCTGTAAACAAGATTTTCCAATGATGACCTGAGGGATACAAAAGTAAATCATTTCATGTTACCAGAGGGACTCTAAATTGAAACAGCACTCTGATGTCTAAACCACAGGGCTTGTCTGTACACAGAGGGCTGTAACACTTGATATGAGAGGTTAGTTGTGTCAGAATAATAACACATGACGGCAAACATTTTCTTGCACATTAGAGCATTGGTGGAACTAATGTACATACATAGCGCCAATTAGAATGTATTAGAGCTGTTTTATATGACCACATATCCTCAGTGTCGCATTTATTCAGAAGTCACACTTCATTTTGAAAGTGAAAAATCAGTGAACACACACAAAGACAAGTCTAAACATCGCCTTATTATTTATGCTGCCTGTAGGACTAAAGTGATGTCTTCAGAAACATGACAACATGCAGGTTTGCTTCTCCTGTTCAGAGGGATGTGCAAATTCAATTACCATGTGTGCATGTATCTAGCCTGCAGGCCAGGCTTCACAATCTAAATGGTAATCTCGAGCATTCATATTTTTGCTCTGGATTCTAGTACTACTGTTATATTGGAAGCCCGTGAGGACGGTCCTTCAACATCCTTCATTACCTCATGAGATCCCTGACATAATGAGTATGTTTAATGCACTGTATAACAGCCATCACATAATGGAGATATTAATTGTATAATTGTTTTATTTATTTCACTTTGCGTCACTGCTTTACACAAACAAGGGTTCACCATCAAATCTAAAAAGTTTCAGCCATGTTTTGTGACTTTTTTAACATTTGTCAGAAGCTGGTTTAACTGAATAAAGGCATTCATGGGTAATTTTAAGATGGACAACTGGTCGGAGTGTTTGATTGCCCCCAGCTTCACCCTACCAGACTGAATACGCTCAGACATTGTTTTGATTTCAGGCTGAGCTACACTACCTGTATCAGATTGTCTATGAAAGGGGAAGAAAACTACTACAACCTGCCCTGCAATCTTCACTGGGCTGAAGTAAATTGCTTTCATTTTGGCTGGCTCCCCTTTGTTATAATGTGACAAGGCTACTGATTAGACGAGAGGGAGATCAATAAACTGTCAAGCTTGTGGCTCAAAAGTGGTACAGGGAAATCAAGAGAGAGACTTTTTCTCCACCCTGTCACTGACTGGAGTTCACATTGAGCCTCCAGTCTTGAGGGTTAATGCTCCCATTTGACTTAACGCTTGGGAGTTTAATCTCATGACCAACCAGTTAGCTGCATAATGTGGTTACTACTTACTATTGTCATCATCAGATCTTCGTCACATGAAAATGCTTCACAATGCCTGCTGCACTCCTACTCTTTTTTGTCTATTCTGTCTCCGTCCGTTTCTTCACATTTACACTTTCTCAGGCTCCTGAATTTATGAAAGGCTTTGCAGTCATTGCTTCCATCTGTCCAGCAGATGCTCTTAGACTTTTCCACCTATTCCTAGTCACCTCATTCCCACATCTACCTCTTCTGTAGTATTCTCTGTGCTCCTGCCATTTCCCATTACCTGACCTTCCCTACTCAGTCACACACCCATTTCTTTCCCTTGTTCCCTTGTCTGTATTTAATTCCCTGTCGCCTTGTCTGTATTTATGTAAACTAATTTCACGTTCTGTGCCAGAGTGTCTTTGTTCTCAAGCTTGTCTTCGTTGTCCAGCCAATAACATACGCCTGGTTTTGTTCTGTGTCATGTTCATGCTGTTTCTACCCCTGTTTTTGAAGCCCTGCCTATCTCCAACCTGCCTACCATTACTTTTTGGAATCATATATAGGATGGAAGTAGTGTTTATGAAGAAAATAAATATACAATATGGGGTTAGGCTTATCTGTGTGTATTGATTGTGGTAATGACTAAAAACTTCCAGTTAAGCTAATTTTACTTCACACAACATTTCACTTGTGGAAGAAGTATTCAGATGAATTACTTTTTTCTTTTTTTCTTTTCTTTTTTTGCCTTTGATTGTACTGCAGTAGAGACAGACAGCAACTGTTGGGAGAGAGATGAGGGAAATGGCATCAAGCTAAGGTCACCATAGCTGGAAGTTGAACCAGGCAGTGAGCTGCTAAGGGCATCGTAGACCATGTGGTATGTGACCTAACCACTCTCCCACTGGGTTGATTTTAGATTAACCATTTAAGGGAAAAGGCACTACACTATAGAACTACTCAGGACTGCTTGAGTTTGGAAATAGTTTGCTGTCATTAAATTCAAAATTAGCATAAAAAAGAATTCATTAAAATTTCTCACTTTTAACATTTGACATGTTGTCTTTGTACTGTTTCTAATTGATAATAACAGGGTTTGAATGATTTGCAAAACACTGCATTTGGTTTTAATAAAAAAAAACAAAAAATTTTTACAGAACATATTGTGTAGGGCATAAGCATGAATCTGCTGTTCATTTAGGTACAGTATGTTGGTACTTGGTTGGTTGCTGTTGGTTGCTAGTCAACACTGAAACATTTTTTTTTCGTCTAGTTGTGAGCCACCTCGAGCCATCTGATGCAATGGAATATTTTTTCTTTCCTTTTTTTGTGCTGTAGGGACTCATGTTCACTGACAGTGATGCTGATAGGATGGGACAGGTGTCCTTTTGATGTCCTCAGTGCAGTTATTAACAAGTCACATTGTATGTGAAAATCAACCATACAGGATAACAGGCAGTAATAGCTGTTGTCTCACCATAATTGTTTAGAACTCAGGATGCAGAGAAAGAGAGACGGAGAGAGGAGCAGCGAATGATGTGCACAGCAGAGGCACATTTGTGCATAGCACCTTTTGAAGATTGTCCTTATCCAAGAAGGGAAATGGAGCAGCAGTTAGCTATTTTCCATCCAATTAGGATTATTCATGGAGTTCAACAAGAATACACCTGAAAACAGTTTTTCATCAATTTCCAATACAGTTCTTTAATGATAGAGATAGAGGAATGCTGATGAATGTCAGAGACGTAGACACATCCCTCCAGGAAGCAAGAGCCAGTCACATTCTAGATCTGTTTATCTATTAATGAGTAGATAACAGTCTCAGCATGCCTGCAGTGTAAGCTGTAAGTTTTGCAAAAAAAGCAATCACTATGTGTAGTTCATTAAGCCTGAAGCATGGTGAAGCACTTTGACACAACTGACACTATCCAACACTGTGCAGTTAAATGTGCAACATCTTTGGATTTGTAACAAGAGGAGATTATTTTTGCTGCTGTAAATGCACAGCAGGGATAGACTTTTATTAAACATAATACCTCAGAAATAATGTTGGTTGTTTTGTGTAAAAACACTACCGCTATGATCAGTTTAGACTGTAATAAACAGCGTCACATCAGGTAAGCTTGCCTGATGAGAATTATATGGGTTTTTTGTGGCGTTCTGCTCTTGAGCATGCAACAGTTTATCATGCGGAGATCTTTGATTATGAGATTTGCGTGTGGCTTCTTAAAGATTTTCACAGAAAATTACACCACACGAGTGGAATAGCTTTGCGTACATAATACCTACCTTTTGGATTATCCCCTTTTGAGACTTAAGGAGTTGTTGATAGAAAGCCCAGGGGGCAGAAGACAGAGCCACTTCACTTTGATCCTGACATAAAGATGGCTGCCTCCCAAAAATATCATCTCCTCTCAGCTTGACCCACTTGTTTGCTCTTATCTTCAGCATGTTGAGGGGGAGTGAAATGATATGCTGTTGCAGGCAGAAACTGATTCTCAACATTTTTTCTCTATGCTACTGGGTATTTAGTAGATTTTACGTGAAACATGATATACAACATCTTGCAAATCCTTTCACCCAAAATGACTTACTGCAAGTGCATGCATTATTAGCATGAGTGGACCCAGATAATGTGTGAGCTAATATAGTCAATGAGCTATACAGGGTTTAGACAGAAAAAAATCTCATATTGAAGGTTGGAGTAGATAAGAATATGCCACTCTATTTAAACCGTCTTTGTCTATGATAGAGCTGCAGGATGTTCAGTATATGACTACAGGCCCCTGCGATGTCACAAGTGCAGCTAGATCACTGAGCCGGACAAATTCAGGTCTCCGGCAAGGTGACTTTTTATGTGTCCATCATTCATGTATAACACCCATTAAATGACATGTCTGAGATGAAGCATTCAGATCACATAGTAGGAAGAGACCTTTACTTTTGTTTTCAACCACCAACTTTGTCACTGTCGCTCTTCCAGCTGTGCTGTTTGTCACCAGCACTGCTTCTTACCCCGTCGGGCTTAATGACCCACAACACGAGCCCGTAATATCCAAAGGACACCATTATTAGTCTTCCTTAATAAAGTCAGATTGTTTTAGTAAGATGTCAGAATGTCTTTCTAAATGCGGTGTCTATTCTTCCCTTTGTCTGCCTGATGCAGATGCTCTTATCATCAGCAGCAGAAACACTTGGTTATGATCTCAGATAATTGATTTTGCAATGAGCGTAAGCCTTGAAAAGATGTGCGGGAAAAACACTGAGAGACATCATTAAAAAATATTGAAAATGTAAACGAGGAAATCTTTTTGCCCATTTTAGTCATCATCATTGTCAAAGTGTTCTCTTTTTCAGTATTAACACGATTGCCTGGATTGTCTGGTTGCTTACAATAAGAAATTGTTATATTAATTAGAAAAAAAAGAGAAAAAAATGTGTTTTGTTTTGTTTGCTTTTTTCCACATACAGCAAGGGAGGAATCTGAGTGAACAAGGACTGTGCCAGTGAGATAAGGTGTAGAGACTCTTTTGCTGTCTTATCAGTATCCTCTGCAGTCTTAGTACTGCCACAGCTCCAGTGGGAATTGACAATAACAACCAAAATGTTTTTTACCCTTGCTTTTTCTGCAGATGGATTTGCGGGATCTTATAGTCTGAAAGCTGTTGCCAAGTCCCAGTATTAAACACTATCTTACCTCATTTAGTCAGAGAGAGCTCAAGGAAACTCAAATACATTTCCTTAACTTTACAGGTGTTACCCTCATGGACACACTATAAGGGCATTTTACCTTTCCATTATTCTTTGCACTGGCTCTTGTCCTATACCTAGCAATTGAAATGAAAGTAAATGCAGCAGCTGACATTGAGGAATATTTTTTTATAGTTGAGAGCAAGGTGATGTTATTTGGACAGGAGTGGATGTGAACGATAAGTATCTGCATATTACTGTGTTTTGGCACATAACATAGTGACTATAGTTTATCCGTGAAATACTTTACCAGTGCTCTGTGCATATTCTCATATCTGGCACAGCCACACAGCAGTGAACATGCAAAATCGAAAACGTGCTTTTAGATGATAATGTTAATATGTAATGCAATGCTGATCCAGCAGGAGACTGTAATTTTTTTTTCTTCTTTTCCTTCACAGTGGTGTACACATGCAGCTAATATGTTTATTCCATATACAGTTTGCCAAAACCTAACAAGATGACAATCCAGCATTGTGAAAAACAGGGGCTCAGAAAATGAAGACGTGGATCATTTTGCATATAGTGCCAATGTGCAAATGCAAGACCACAATTTAGGCACATTATTATCAGCAAAACACTCCATATGCAGCACAATTTTAATGCCAGTGCTCTAATTTTATTTCTTTCATTGCTTGAGGTTCTGAGTGATTTCTAAAAACCACTCCATTCAGTATCTGTTGGGACATTCAGTCATTTCAGATGATCCTCATCATTTTTTCTCCTCCATGGTGGCTCAAAAGTTTAGCCTCAAAGTTCATTCTTCACCTTGGATTTATGCTTTAACATGTAGACAGTATTTTGATACTGTAGCAGGTTGAAAGGCCGTTCCTACAACACATTGGAGACTTTCATCTGTAACAGTGCATCTTATTTCATAAACTATCATCAAAGGGTTTGTATGTATGTTTTATAACTACATCCAACAGCTGTCATACTAAATTATATTATTTGACTATGAAATATTTGAAGTAGGCCTATAGCATAGTATTTGAAGTAAAAGTAGAAGTATCTCAAAGCTATTCTCGAGACACTCAAGTACAGCACTTGAATATTGTACGTTATATTTCATCACTCCTAGTCTTAAAACCATGCGTATGATTCTGCTTTGAAATTGGCTTTAATGATATCACACTGGTGTTATTTTTAACATATGCTTCTGTTTGTTTATGATTTTTTTTATAGTAGACAAAAATAATGCCATACATCTAATAGACATTTTCACACATACCCTCTTAAGTCTTAATAAGCACTGAGATATTAAATGATTAATTTCACTAGCAGATATAAAATGGTAGCTCAGGCTTCCCTCACTCTCTCTTCACAGCTCCTTTTTTGTCCTTTGTGCAACATATAGAGTAGGTTAGAGGGGCTGCAGAGGGGTGACTAATGTATCCAGGTGGGTCATATCTGGCTGGCTGTATAATAAGCAGAATGGGATCAAATTTTGAAAGTGGAAACAGATCAGGAACAGTATCCAACCCCCGGTGAAACTAATGCACTGACCTTGACCAGACTTGGAGCTCAGCTTTGGGTATTTTGCCAGAGGCTGCTCCAAGGTTATTTAGCTTAAGCTTTTCTTGTGTCTCTGTCAGTTATTTTGAAGTTGGGTGCCATAATAGTGAAAATCATGAAAAAAAAAAAACTTCACTCATTATGGCCAAAATATATGAAAGCAAACTACTGAGAGACACAGTTGATCCAGCTGAAAATTTCTTCTGCACGATGCTTTATCGTTTATTGACCTACTGACTGACCAAAGTGTCATTTTCTCTGAGCACAATTGGCTGTGAAAAACAAAAATAAGCAAAGAAGAGGGATAGCATAAGAGTGAAATGAGGCATTCAAACACTCCTCAGAACACAGCAGTGGATCCAGCCAGACAAGCCACAAAGACAGGAGCGCAGTATCACTGTTCGGAGCACCATTTCACAAACAGCTGCACAGTGCCATCTAGAGGTGCCTCAGGCAACAGAAAAGAGAAAAAAAAACTGAGGAAAATAAAAAACTAAGGCTGAGCCTCACACAGGTGTTACCCACATTTCTGCAGGTGTGCATTCTGGGTATCAGATGGTGAGAGGTGATATCTGTCTCCAGCTCATGCATGCACTCAGATCCTCTCCAGGTGAAAAGAAGGCAACATGTCACTGTGATTGCTGATTCTGTTCTCCCCTCATAACTAATCCCTCACTGATCCTATTTGGAGAAAATGTGATGCAACCAAAACTGGAGCAAGAATGTCTTTACCAGGGCAGACCCAGCCTGCTGGGAAACAAAGACAGCAAAAATCGAAAGCAACAGAGTACCGTGAAATGTCTCGAGGTTGTGGAGCTGTCACCACTATCACATTTTTGAAAGTGGCTGCTGTTGAGTAGCAATGCTTTGTCCTTTTCTGTTTTAATCATTAGTGCTCAACTGTCCCCAGCAGCAGTGTGACATCTTTAACACTGCAGGTATACAGCCTCAAGATATACGCTGTCATCAATTTTCCTGCCCACTGAGCACCTATTGTGCATGTTCTGTACACCCTTGTCACAAAAGTCAAACCTCACTGCTCCTGTGTTCTCTCACTGTTAAAATTTACCAATTCACTTGACCAGATATGAAAACATACACTGTAGCTGCTGTCTACACTGAGAGAAAATACCCCATTCCTCCATGTCAAATGTAGCACTGCTTATAAAATGGTGGGTTTTTTATGTATGTATTTATTTATTTATTGCCTTAAAGTAAATGCTACATTATTTTACAGTTAAAAACCAGAATTTGAAATGTTAAAGGTTTCTTTCCTTCTGTGATGCCAGGATTTTATAGAAAGATGCAATTACTTTTTTGAAGGGAGTTTAGTTGCACATGGGAAGCACTGGCAAGCTATTTATATTAGATGAGAAAGTTTTCCACTTAGACTTTGAACCTGGTTACTGAGTTATCTCTGTAAATTTAAAGCAAAGCCCTCTAAAATCTGGAACAATGGCTGATTGTTTAGATTATTAGTAAAATAATCAAATTAACTAATAAATGCTTCTTTAGCCATGTGGTCAGGAGACACCCATTTATTTTGTGTAATCATATGTCTGTGAAAACAGGAGGACAAATCCAAAGTGATTAAGTTCCAGCAATTGATTTTTTTTTTTTCATGCAATTGTGTGTGAGTATGAGCTCCTTGTGTGTGGAATGTGAGTGGGTGGGAAGTGAGTGGATGTGGTGAGGTGAGGTGAGGAGCATCATATTCTGGGGGAAAATGGGGACAAAAGTCTGGAGTGGGTCCCAGTCTGAATTAATTGCCAACACCTAAAGCAAATGTACCCTCAATTTCACCACCTTATGATTACAGAGGTCACTGGAGCTTTACAAGCTTTTGTCCTCATTCCCAGTGAAAAAAAAAAAGTGTTGCTTCAGGGCTTATTGTGACTTTAACCAATGTCACAGTTAAAATATTCCAAATTTAGGTTCCTTCTAGGACTTTTACGTCTGTTCTGAAGTATTTATATATGCATGTGACGATGTTTTGGGGGCATAACCTTTTTCAACTTTCCAAATATACTATATATCCATAATTATTTCCTGAACTGGACCCAGTTGTTCATAGACAAAAGGAACAGATCTCTCATAAAGTGGACATTTTAAGTCAATATTATTAAAAATGGCTCAGATGTCAGATGACATGGCTTATATATGGATTGCAGCCATTGTTAGTGCCAGTTAGTCACAGAAGAAACCAACATACAAACCAAATTTCTTTCCCAAGACTGAATCCTAATGACTAACAAGGAGGCTGAAATTTTTGGTCCTGAGTGAGAACCCATAATATTTGGCACACATATTCATGATTCAGCTTTGTTCATCCTTTAATTAGTAATCCTGTACCATAATCTGGTGTAGTTTTCAGTTTGTGCTCACAATTTAACACACTAAACTAAGACTATGAGCATATTAATAATTCTTATAAAATGAAATTCTTCTTATCACAGATCAACTAGCATGGCAGTGGATTTAGCTTGTTTTGTCCTTTTTAATCACAGTGTTAACAACAGATCAACTGTACGGAGATACAGGAAGTGAAATTCACTGATTGTCATTTGTATGAAGTTTGTCCAGAAAGATTTTAAATGTTATACCTCAGACTAATTGGAAGAATTAGAAGTTAATGTGCTCGTTTAACTTTATTGTTAATGGTACTCTCGCCGTCATAGGGCTTGTTATAGTCTGCATGCGTACATTTGGGCTATATGTGACCCTTGATGAAACACAGTGTGATAGATCCATCAGATGTTCGTACTTGATAAGGACTAGACATTGTTCTAGTTGGAAAACGCAGCTTGACATTGAGTAACTTTGTGGTATGACTGTCTGGACAGATGACCTGAATAATGTCATGTGCCTTGTCAACATCTCTAAATAACATGACTCACATATTTCACATCAAAGCCATAATAGAGACTGTCAGTTTCATGGCACCTCAGTGTATTTTGTTGTTAACCCTGGAAATTTGTTAAATTAACTATAGATAAGGCAAATATGATAATTCTAGCTAAGTCGTTAATTGAATTAAAAGTAGGAATGTTGCTTTACTTTGAGCAAGATTGCAGTTAAATACAGTTTTCTCCCAAATGAAGTGCAATATTTTGAGTGAAACCTCAAAACAGAAATGTGTTTTTGTATGCACTACTTATAGTTCAAATTTTAATTAAATAGGGAATAGAGAGGGTTCACCGCGACACCCTCTTAAGGACATACTATGAATGTCCCTTCTTTTTCTGTGTGCAGAAACCACAACCTCCCTTGTGTAGTCATTACTCATGGGTCTGATCTTGTCCTTCTTCGAAGTTGACCTTCATTTTGATCTTGGCTACATATCATGTTGATAGAATATGTCCATAAACATATGATGATCTGGCAAAATTATTAATATGCCACTGTGGTAATTTCAGCTACAGTTTTCCTTTTCAAGATCTCATTTTGCCATGATGACCAACAAGCACACACATGCAAACATAGACTGACGAGGTATAAATTATACCAGTCATGAGGTAGACACTGGTAATGAGATGTTTTTAATGATATTATGTGTCACTTATACTTATATGTTGGTATTCTATCTGAGACATTATTGAGGTTCATTTGCAGCATGCCTCAGGGAATTCCTTGAGAGAATATCATTGTTTATTTGCACCCCATATCACTATCTTATCATGCAAGCTGCATATTGATCCATCCTGGAAATCCTTCATCCTAAAACGTCCCCTCACAGACTCACAGGTGTTCCTGCTAAGCAGCATGTTATTGTTTAAAAAAAATTATGAATTTCATAATCATTGTTTATTTACTTAGTTAAGTGTTAGCAATGAAAATCGTTCACCTCAAACAATTATCATACAACCATCAATCAAAACAAAGATAATTAGAGATATGAACTTGCAGAGCTCATAGAGGAATTAATCTTTCCAGGCTCAAGCTGATTTGTAGCTCATCCCAGAAGAAACATGCATAAAGGCAGATTCTCCCATCATCTGGTCTGATTGTTAACATCCGTTGCTACTATCTGTACCCGACTAAAAACTTCAACTACCGAGGCAATTTAGATAGCAAGGTTTTATAAATGAAGACATGGGTATGCCAGTAAAGACCATCCAGCCTTTTCATATGACTCAGTGGTGAGTGTGACAGCTGTCCTGTGCTATAAATCAAGTGGCCCTGTAGCCACATCAACTGGTTGAAGGGTAAGAGCAGCATTTGGAGCATTTGAGAAAATTCAGTGTGGACAGTACGGTGGAACATATAAGGATCAGTGTAAGAGTCCAAACTGACTTTTTATAAGTTTACTTATAAAAAGTTACTTTTTTCAGCTCTAAATCTTGTTGGGTGGTGGCAAGCTGGCCAATATCTGCTTTGACACAAAGTTTTGGATTGACTAGCACCTCAAATGACAAACTGACTCTTTAGGCATTGGTGATACTCAAATCCTCTGAAGGTTTAATGCAGCATTCATTTAAAAAAAAAAAATCTTCTGCACAAGAAGACTGAACACTATTATCCAGCTTAGGCTGTTTTTTAGTAAAATAGTGCAGAGAGGAGGTACTGTGGACAGTCATCAGTACTCAGTATTCATAAATTTGTTTTGAGTATGGTGAGAAATGAGACAGAGAAAACTGCCTCCTTGATATGCCAGATGTTTCCTCAGGAGCTTCTCATATTGCCTTGGGCAAGACAACAAAGAGACACAAAGAGAAAGTTCATTGAATCATAATGTCTCCTCTTCCTCGCTATGCATACTTTAGTGCTGTATTGTGTGTGTTGAACTTTATCGGCTTTAACATATCAGTGTTGTGGTAGAAAATATTTTCCTGATCAATTGAAATTGGCAAGTTTTAGTTCTACATACCAAAAGAGTAATTCTGATGAGTTAGATCACTATTTTGTAGCATTATAAAAATTAAAAAAAAAGAAAGAAAGAAAGAAAAAGAAATCTGAAGAGTAAGTCCTCATAGGGATTGGCCAAGTATGAGAAAGTAGCCTATTTTCCCTGCTTCTTCTTCTTTTTTTTCTTTTTTTCGGATGTAAAAACCTTGTTAAATGGCAGAAATAACTGGGAGGAGACAATCCAGAAATGTGTGAGATCAAGAATTGAAAATGAAATGATCTAAGTTGCTTCTCCTTCATTTGTCTGTTCAAAAGGCTTCTGCCTTCAGCTTTCACCAAGAGCCAGATTGTTTCTAATTCAGTTTTTAATCGTTTGTACTGATGAGTCACAATTTTAATGCTGATCCAAGCCACTGAAGTGCACCAACTGTGACTTACATAACATTGTCTATGGAGAAAATTAATGGAGTTTTTACTTGAGGTATCCAGGGAGTGCAAAACAGCATTTCTCACTTTGTAGCACTGTTGTATCTGATTGTGACAGCAGCCTTTTGCCCCACCTCTGTGTGTGTCTTGCTATTCAGAACAGGTTGAAACACTTAAGCTTTTAAATGTGATTAAAAGACTT
>VUQI01025590.1:0-17656 GCA_015106735.1 Paratilapia polleni | reverse complement strand
GGGAAAAAAAAAAAAAAAAAAAAAAAGTGAGCCAACATCAAGCAGTGGAGAAATAAGCAGTCACAGGACATCAGCAAATACAGACTTTGAACACAGTGTCTTTCTGTACAACTTCATATTGCCCTCAGTTTGACAAATACTTTGCACTGTCACACATGCCATTGATCTGTGGTGAGATAAATCCACATCCCATTGTTCTTTAATGCTTGAAGTCTCCCCAGAGATGAATAGTGTATGCTCAAATGCTTTGACTAGCCCAGACCATTCCACAATTTGCTTTCATGGCTATTTCTGGATTCTTATCTCAATTCAATGTCCTCACAACGCCATGCATCAGCATCACTTTGTAGCTGTAAATACTACTAAAATGTTTAATCACTCAGCTCAAACTGTGAAGCTCAATAACCGCTATGATGTCTTCATTTCTTGAATATGCCCCCAGCTCTGGGCTCTGTTGCTGTTAAGCACCTTTCCAAACGTTTTACCCACAGCTCATATATAATGGGTGATTCCTAAGTGGACACAGAGAGCCATTAATAGCAAATGAAGGGCATTAATTGAAGGAAGTTTTGTTTTCTGTCTGTCTTCTGGGTCTTATAAAGCTGCCACAAGCTTTATAAATATTTTACAGTGTTTTTTAGCCTCCACCTTCCATTAGTCATATCCACCTCTACCTCCTGTTATTTTTCATGTGACTACTATGGGTATATGCTGCTATAAGAGAAATATTAAAGATACACATCAGGCAGGCCCTTTTCTCCCCTATTTCTAGGCATAGCTAATTTTTTAAGACAAATTCAGGCTTTCTTATCTCTTTGCGAAAAGATTCGAAGAAGTTTATCTCCTCAGTGTTGCTGGAGGTGTTCAAGTAGTGTAACAGAGATCAGCAGAGACATAGGAAGAATTTTCATCTCTTACAGCTCCTGCTCTTGGGGTAAAATCTCAGTTTGGATTAGGACAAGCAGTAATTAAATCTTCCGTATGTCACATGTTAAATGTTCAGATAATAAAGACTTGGCAATCAAAATAAATTTTTGTAATATCTGTTCTTATTTTTTTTTAAATAGCACCAGTTCACAACAATCTTTATCTCAATGTGTTTTACATTGTAAGGTAAAGACCCTACAATACTAAATAGAGAACCCCAGTAATCCAACAATCCCTATGAGCACTTTGCAACAGTGACAAAGAAGAACTCCCTTTTAAGAGGAAGACACCTCCAGCAGAACCAACGATCAGGGGCTGCCAGCTGCTGTTAAAGGAAAGGAAAGAGAAAACAGAAAAGAAGAGCATTCCATTTTGGGAAAATACCCAAAACATACAGTGGTACACCACACATTTCAGGTCACTTACACCAAATGCTCCCCCTCAGCTGCCTCGGGATGTTACAGAAGGACTCTGCATTGACATTTTGTTCCCCGGGGAATGAATGTGTGTCCTCCAGTGAAAAAAAAAAGACAAGCACGCTTCAGGACGATCTCCTAACTTGATGTCTCCCCTAAGGGATTTGACACTGTGAAGTCTTCAACTAAAAATGGCTGTTTGCTCTCCGAGTTGTAGCCAGGGACCTCCTCTCATCAGCATTGGTGATCCTCAACACGAAAGTCAAGTCACTTTGACACACAAGTTGGTGTTAGCTCTCTGTGCAAGTTTTGAAGGCCACTGTGAAATCACAGAAGGGTACACATGTTCAGAACGTGAATGGAAGTGATCCAAACACAGCACTTGCTGGAAGCAGTCCTTGCACAAGAAGGCAATCTTGAAGGAGAAAGGGGCCAGATTTAAATTAGTTATAGTTTTTGCTTTTTATGAGCAGTCATAAACATTGCACCTCATATAAAGAACAAAAAAGTAAGCTATGTAGAGGCAAAGGTCTAAGGAAAGAATTTTCTCCTAGGAGAGTGCAGCTTGAGTCCTGTGTCAAGACAGGGGTCAGTATTGATTTGTTTTTAGCATTTGTTAAACATATGCCCATACTCATCTTGCAGGAGGGGCTTTTTACAAATTCCATTCAAGCAACATTTTACTGTTTCTATTTCTACATTATATGGATTTTAATGAATGATTAATTGCATATATGCTGATTGTTTTCTCACTGAGTCAATTATTTATTTTTGCTCTGCTTTTATACACTGTTGGCTAGGTTAATCTCTATTAAAGAAACATAGCCATATATTATTCATATTATGATGTACGTTAAAAATGTTAACAACCTAAAAAACAAAACACCTCCTAATGCTTCTATTACGACTGGAACCACTTTAGAGTTTTCCTTTCACATCATTCAGCCCCTGGTACTTCTCGATTTTGGGTTGCTACATCTATCACAGCTGTGGTCTTCTGCTTTTTGTCAACCACCACTACGCCTGCTTGGTTGGTCAGCAGCAGCTTGCCTGTCTGGAACTTTGTTCCCAACCATCTTTGGAAGTGTCTCCCACCAGGACTTGGGGACTTCTAGTAATCCATACACGGCACAGACATTCCTGTACACTACCCCAGCCACTCGGTTGTGCTTCTCAGTGTACACTGCCCCAGCTTACACCTTACATCCTGCCACTATCTGCTGGGCTCTGCCTCTGTGGATCTGGTGCTTAGGGCCTGTTCTTCATACGACAGCATTATGGTAAATGGACTGGTACTTATATAGCGCTTTTCTACTCAGTTTCTGTGTACTCAAAGCGCTTTATACTACAGGCCACATTCACCCAGTCACACATACATTCATACAGCACTTTTATCTATACTTAAGTGCTTACTAACATTCACACACACACTCACACTCCGATGAATGCATCGGGAGCAACGTGGGGTTCAGTATCTTGCGAAGTACCAAGGATACTTCGGCATGCAGACTAGGGGATCGAACCACTGACCTTCCGATTAGTAGATGACTCGCTCTACCGCCTGAGCCACAGCCGCCCCATTATCACCTCTTTATTACAAGTCTGATACAATAATATTACTTCACTAAAGAGCATGCTGTTTAATGGTGCGATCCTGCACCACATGTGACAAAGAGGAAGTAACACTTGGCTTGTCTTTAAGCCAAGACAGCGATGGAGGAAAGGACCTGGTGTCATGGTTTAGTGTAATTAGCAGAGGAAGAACAGATAAGCTTAAGACAAGATTGGTGAGTGAGCAGTCTTTGAGGTTTAACTCCCAAATCATCCATGTGTATGTGTGTGCATGTGCAGGCAGCTGCTCTAGTAGGACATGCTGTGTTCCCTCTGGGGTCAGACCAGGGACACACATTATTTTGTTTCAGTTATGTGTGTTGGTTGGATTTTTTGCTTTGAGGTTTTGTTCTAATAAAAGGTAAGCACGTGAAATAAGCAAAGACATCCTCAGATGGGTTTCCATTGAAGCATTTGAGGGTTCAAGTGTCTTGTTGCAGTTCTACATGAGAGATGAAACCACATAGCTTCACCATCTAATTGTTTATTCCAACTCGTGGAAGGAGAGTTAAAGTGACTGCTGTCACTGTTAATCCACTGAAAGCCTGTCAGCCCAATCCATTTTGGCTTTCATCATCAGACAAACAAATTAGTTGTGTGAGTTCTTTCTGACAGCGAGGCATTGCTTGTATCTGTTACTGAGATGCATTACCCTCTTTTTCTTTCAGTCTGACATGGAAGTATCAAGCAAGCTGTCAAAGAGGATGAAAGTCCTGTTAAAATTTATATGAAGCTCGTGAGCAGTGCTGTACACCAGTGGTAGAATGGGTTTTTGAAGGCTTATACTGTTGACCTACCTATGGACCTATGGAACATTGTCAAGTGAATGTAGTCTATGAATGTACAGGTTTCTCATTCTGCCCCATAGCCTATTTTCTCTCCAGCATGTCCTTGGTTCTGCCCTGGGCACCCTCTTAGTAAGACATGCCTGAAACACCTAGGAGGTGTTCAGGAGGTGTCCTGGTCAGATGCCCAAACCATCTCAGCTGATTCCTTTCAGTATAGGGGTCCAAGGAACTCTGAGCCACTCCTGAATAAACAAGCTCCTCACCCTCAACCAGGGCTGAGCCGAGGCATCCTAAAGAGAAATCTATCTATCTATCTATCTATCTTGAATAAACCTTAAGACGTCAAATATATGTACAGTAGCACATAAGAAGTTATATTGTGGTAATTAAAATTGTGTAAGCAAAGCAAGATGCATTTTTTCCCCTTTCAAATTATCCACCTTTTGCTTTGATATCAGCTTTGCTATCTTGGCAGTCTCTAAATCTGCCTCATGAGGTCATCACCTGGTGCTTTTCCAGCAGTCTTGAAACAGTTCCCACACTGAGTGCTTGTTGGCTGCCTTTCCTTCAATCTGTAGTCCAACTTCTACCAAACCTTCTCAGTTGGGTTTAGGTTTAGTGATTGTGGGGGTCTCCTCTCATCCATCACTCTACCACTCTATTTCGTGGTCCAAACAGTCATGTGGAGCCTTGAGGTCTGTTTATTCATGGTCCTGTTCCACTTAGCTAATACCAAATGTCTTTGCAGAGTGTTGTGGTACGCTGCTTAAATGTTCTGTTGAATTTTGAATAAATCACTAACATTTTACCAGAAAAGTCCCTCCAAACCATCAATTAGATTTAACCATCAAAAGAAGTTGTCTCCTTCTTGATCTGCCTCAGTGGTTTCACTGCAGCAGTTTGATTGTAGGCACCTAACAGACACACTAGTAGACTAGTAGTCCTGTCGGCTAGTTGAAATCTGGGGAGCACAGATGGGATTGACAGACTTTCATGTGTTAAAGTGATGATGGGTCATTTGTCTTTCTTTACTAAATCAGCAGTTCCTATCATAATGGAAATTACTACGATGGTCCTATAGGACTAAATGTAATATACATTTACAAATGTACATACAAATGTAACAAACGGTTCCTTTGTGTAACAAAAATAATGGTCTCCACCAGCTAACGTCTGTGACAAAAGGCACACCTGGAAACTGCTCCTTTGGTAATCTCATTAAGATGGTTAAGATGTTGCCAGAGGTTTCATCAAGGCAACAAAAAAAAAAAAAAGTGGTTTCTTTGAAGAATCTAAACTGTGAAACATACTGAATGTTCACACTTCTCACTACACAATTCCATATGAATTAATTCATAGTTTTAAATGTCTTCAGTTAGTAAAGTTGGGTGTGTCCAAACTTTTGACCCATAGTGCTGCTATGGAGAAGTGTTCCTTGACTTTTTATAAAAGATTTGCATAGCTATCACAAGTTACTCATTGCTTTGTGGACTCTTTTTTAAAGCCTCGACTTCAGGCTTTTGGACATCACCATCTTGTTTGTTTGACCTTGAGAGTGTGTTGTCAGGTAATTCTAGAAAGCTCGGTGCATATTTATTTATTTATTTATTTTATTTTTTATTTTTTTTAGATAAATACATTAAAATTGCTCCAAAAGAACCAACACCATAAACAAGATCTCATTCATTGACTTGGATTAAACATTTCTTTCTACTGTGCAGCTGGGTATTTTAACATGGAAGTCTATAGGGACTGACTTGGTTTGGTACTCAGCTTCAAGTGTACATGTAACATGTGATTGACAGGATTATTATTTTTTCAGATTGGCTTGCATTTAAGAGCTATTCTAGACCTTTTGATTATTTCAGCAGAGTTTGATCCACTGTCAAATACTTGTTAAGATCTGTGTGTTTTCAGGTTCTATTGAATGATTTCTATTAAAATCCACATGTGTATGGTCTTTAGAAAGAAACACTTAAAATAAACTCAACTTTCTCCTACTATTTGAAAAATATTTTTTGAAAGAATAATCCATCATAGAGTAAAACTATGATATAAGTAACTAAACATTCATTTTTGATTTTTTTTAAACAAGCCTCAGTTGTTACATGGTCCTTAGCCCTGGATATGACTCTGTGGAAAAAAAAGGGGGTGAAAGAAATCATGTAAAGAAACGACTAAAATATTTATATAATGCAGTTTCTCTGCAGTTTCTATGCTGTGTAAAATAAAATCCTGAATGAGCCATATTTATCCATAAATGAGTAAATTTTACATTACAAAGGATGGGAGAACCCACAGATTGACAGAAAATGTACTGAAAACCTCATTACCTATAATGGTAGGTGGAGTCCTGCTGCCACTGAAGACCCAGCAGTTCCATATATTGGTTGGGTTACATTTTCACACACCTGATAGTGTTTACTTGAGTTAAAATATTTGCCACCATAAAAACCAGTGGTGCAGTCATGTTTTGTGTACCAGCTTTTTATTTAAAAAATACATTATGGCAACAACTCTGTCACTTTATCCACATCCAAGGGTGTCACTGGGACCATTAGGACTGTGAAACGAATCAATACAACTCACAGCCCTTTAAATTACAGCGGCTCGGAGTTAGCACAAACAGTAAAGTCACATTTTTATTGACTTTTTAATGCAGGAGCCATAAAACTCTGGCTTGCCCCTTTCAGTGGGTCCTCGTTGCACTTTCAGATCAGCTTCACAGACGGCGCCACTATCTTCACCCTGAAACTGGTGAAACCTAATCTAAAAGTCAAAACACATCCTCCACCTTTCCCACAGCCCATCTCAACACTGCATATAACCTCCTCTGTGAAAAATGTCTGCTGTATAACGCCTATGCCTCCACATGGCGCTAGTCAAAGCTGCAGCCCTGATCATGATAAATGACATTCCCCCTTCTTCTCATTTTTCTGTCCTACCTGCTGTGTGTTGTCGTATCTTTAAGGAAGAATAATGTGCCGACGCATGCAGCAGACCTCGGGGATGAGCACCTGTAGTTCAAAGGCCACAGAGAGTGCGAGCAAGGCCGAATTGTTTTAGAGAGTGACTGTGGCCAACCAGACAGAGACATTCATACTTCTATATGACTGCACATTTCTGAATTTCCTGTTGCTCAAAATGTTTCTAGATTTCATTTCATTTTATTTTATTTTGGGGCAGCACTGATCATTACCATAAAAAACAGATGCCAGGGGCAGCTGTGGCTCAGGAGGTAAACTGGGTTGTCTACTATTCGGAGGGTCAGTGGTTTGATCCCCGCCTCCTCGAATCTGCATGTCAGATACCGAACCCAAAGTTGCTCCTGATGCAACCATTGGAGTGTGAGTGTGTCAGTGTTAGACAAAGCCACTTACCATGTCGGTTTCAGGTCTGACAAACCGAAGCCAGAGCAGACGTGCCTTAAACCTGGATTCTTTCTAATTCAAACAGGGGGTATAACTTCTCTGGTTGCAAAAAGAAGTCTGGTCATACAGAAGTGATCCATACCCTCAATAAAGACTCGCCTGATGAGCAATTTCTTTATTGTCATTAGTCTGATGCTAATAATGTTAATTTTGTACATCATGGTCTGATTAGTGTTTAGGAGGACGACAATGCAGGGTATGCTAGAGGGCAGGCCTACCTTGTGATTAACAAGTTGCTACTGTATGATGGGGTTGAGTAATCTTCTCCACAGTCAGATCATCATCCTGCCAGATTGCCCATAACCGATACTATCGCTCCTGGGGAGGGGCAGAAAAGGAGGGTTAACATACACCTGTTAAGGGAGCACTGTCCACCCTCCATATGTGGCCCGATTACAAAAACACAAAAGCACTGGTGAGAGAGTGACAAGCACCTACAATGGTTTCAAACTTCCATCATAATGAGAAAGAAAGCAGGAGAGCCTTGTTCACCTAACCCGAATAATTTAGGCCACTGTAATTAGTGACTATAAGTGGATCAATATCAGCTGAACAGCTAAAACTATTAATTCAAAACATATGCCTGTCTCTTATTGACTTTTATTCTTCATAGTTCTAACATTGTGTTATGTGTGTGTTTTTATGTGCGGAACATGGCTCACCTGCCTCTGCTTCACTCTCCATTGTGCCCTCCCCCCACACTTCACCAGCTAATGGGTGATGTCACAGTCAGTATACAGCATGTGATTACTGTGAGTGACATTCACTGCATACATTGCAAAAAAAACCCCAGCTAGTTTATGAGATCACCAGTTATGTTAAGTTATTGAGTCAACCCAATAGTTTTTCAAAAGTTACGCATGTCTCAGTGCTAGAGGATAAATCAGGAGATCAGGAGTTCATCTTCTCTTCATAATAAATGTCTGTACAAAATGTAGAGTTATATTTGTACAAAAATGTCACATCTCAAAATGTGCTCTACCAAGCAGATGATGCATGAGGGATTTTTGACAATAAACTGTAGAGAAAGACCAGCGCCTTCACTGATAATGTTTGTTTTACAAAATTAATCTCAAACCCCAGAGGATCTTCTCTTCTTGCATTTTTAGAGTAAGTCTTGAATGAACTCGAGGGAACAGTCTGATTGTTAAAGAGCCTGAGAATGAATTGATACAGTTCCCTGTTAGGTACTATAGCTCTGGTGTACCTCTCATTGAAAATCCATAAGCATATCACGTGTCACATCTGCATGCATGCAAGAGTCACCTCATCTGTTACAGGACCTCCTGGGGCTACCTACAGTAATCTTCCAATAGACAAAGCCTTCAGGCAGTCCAGCTATCAAACACTCTCACTGCCAGTTTGTTTATGGATTTTCAGCGTGTTCCCTTGAAAAAATTAAGGTTTATCCCCACAGGATGTTCAACACCATAATCACTCAATACTTTTTGACACCTGTGTGACGACGACAGTGCCTCCTGTGCTCGGAGTATCCAGGCTAGCTTGCTCACTGAAAGCAAAAATATATAAATAAAGATGTCCAATAAGTATGAAAATGCATCAAAGATGTGCACTGCGAACTCCCTGTAGGTGAAAATGTGTTTTGTAAAAACCCTGCCTCATGTCTTGCATGATAAATGGCATCACTCCATACACCCTCTGCCGAAAAGGCAGCGAGCGGTAATAAGAATACAGTAAGTAGTGTCGTTCATCCTGTGCATGGAAGAGCACACTTCAAGCGCTACACACCAACGGTAGCACTGTTCTGCAAATGGACTGCACCTTCCACAAGTAATTGAAAGGTCCCTTCATTCAAGGTAATAGAATTGTCTTCTTTTTAGATGTTGTTGAGTGGGGGCAAACAGAGAAGCAAAAGACCCGTGGAGTTACATTATACTGTTTCTTCATGCATTTTCTTTTCTGTTCTCTATAGGAAAGATTTACACATGAAGCAGTCCGACAGAGGCCACAAGCACAAAGTGTTCACGTCAATCTAAGTGGATTTCAAACAAAAATAGGCCTGATGCTCTCTAAAAATAAATCAGCATTAGAAAAGGTGCAATGAAGCAGAGGACATTTGTGTTCATAGAATAAATGACTGAAATTCACTCCAGTCAGAAATTCAAGAGTTCAAGTTTGAGTTGATCATTTGTGCTCTCATAAGCTAAGTCCTTCAATTAAAAGGCCAATATATTTTGAGAAAAAACAAAACTAACTGGTTAACTGGTGGCTCCTGTACCAAAGAAAACCCATCTCAGCACTGCAGGTACACACGTTTTGTGAGTCGCTGATTTCACACATCATAAAAGAATTGAAAGAAAGAAAGGTCCTGGATTCCCCCCAGACCAGGGTTTGGCAACCTTTACTATCAAGAGAGCCATTTTTGAAATTCCACAAAACATACCTGAGCCCTATAATGAAGGTGATACAGCCTATCAACATTACAATAACACAATATGTATGTGTATTTATGAATTTATAGAACTAAAATAAAGAAAAGTGTTTACTTTATTGTTTGTCTTTTTTTTATTACCAACAAAACAGAATGTTTGTGAAGTCGGCTAAAAAATATATATTTGCAGATACAAGCCTACTTTATACAGAGCACTTTGAGTCCTACCTGTGCAAATTAATAAAATTAAAACTGCTTTGGTAATAAATAAAACATTTAGAAAATAAAACAATTCAGCCTAATAGCTGAAAAAAAAGGCCAGGTTCAGATCAAGCATATAAAACCTGCTTCATCTGGACCATCCATGGAACTGCCAAAATCATGTTTTTCCATTTCCTCCCAAAGCCTTTAACATGATTTGGCCAGCCCAGGTTGGTGTCCTCAACCACCGACTCCCTTCAGAACTGTGAGTTTATCGATTAATTCTTAAGTTCAATAATGGATGTTGATATTGGAAAATTCTAGAAAACCCTGATCAGTAATGTTCTTTTAGGATTTAGGGATTAAAAAAAATAGCAAAACACTATAGTTAAGCTTTGAGTTTGGCATTTGAAAGTTAATGTAATGTGTAAGTCTGGGATGTAAAGCGTCATTCCTAGACTAGACACCAGGCTGCACAGTTAATGTGGAGACACTTTCAGCTGCTCCCTAATTCACAACAGGTCACCACAGCGAGCAGCTCTGCAGGTTTTATTTGAGTTTTCACACCGGATGCCCTTCCTGACACAACCCCAAAGGGATTTGTGTCTCCTCCCAGGATCAAACCAGGGATCTTTTCCTTGTTAGGTGAATGTATAAACCACTACACTATGCAGCCACTAGGATGCGCAGTTAATGTTCTCTTCACAAATTCCCTATAGACTGTCTAAAAGATGGACTTAGCTTTCTGAAAAGTGAAACCAACATTTAAGTGACTTAAACCTGTATTCTCTCTAGGCCAGCAGCGAATAATTCTCCTTCTTGTTGGATAGAAGTCTTTGAATATATTGGCTCCATTGCTTTGTTACCTCAGCAAACATTTTCCTGATGAGCTAATGGGCACAAATGATAGTTTCAAGTCTTACTGAATACAGCATGATGTTCATTTTGTAAAATACAGTCATTATTAGCATCAGAATGGAGGACAAAGCAGGGTATCATCATCGGCTAATGACTTGTCAGTCCAAAGTTGTTAGCCAATAAGTGTACAGTGTTCCTCAGTTTCAGAAACAGATCCACCCCTCGCTCATAACATCTGCTTTTAAAGCACCACAGTGGCAACACAAGGCTTCATAATAGGACTTCACTAAGCAATGGGTGAGGTCACCGTGGCTTCGTCCATCTTTTATATACAGTCTATGAAATTCCCAAACAGCTGTTGGTAGATACCATTGCTGACAGGGTGTACCCAGAAATGATTAGGTCTATAGTCTTAACAGTCTGGCTGTGACTCAGTCAAAATATTATGACTCAGACAAAAGTCATAATATTTTGGTCCATTTGCGATACCTTTGGTTTCCACTGACATATTTGGGGCCACTTGCAGTCAGCTGAAAGCAGCTGCTGACACAACATTTGCACGCCATCAGGGTAGCATAGGTAAATGGTGAGCAGAAGTTAGCAAGTTGTTTCTTATTTCCACCTGGCAAACTAAAAACTGTATTTGGTCTCCACCAGATCCTGAGGAAAATATCTGGCTCTTAAGCGTTTCACAGATCTCCTATGTTCACAAACTAGCAGCAAACTGTCTGCCATTTGCTGCTGGAAAGGCAGTGTTCTTGAATTAACTGTTACATGCCGTAACTCCAGCATATTTGTGGTAATGGAATTTTTTTTTTAAATTGAATCCCAAAGTAAATGGAACATGATGTTTCACAATCAAAATACATCAACAATTTTCAAACATAATTTTCAAAATGGTTTTACATGTTGGACAGCGACTGTGATGGTGACTGCCTAATACACATAAAACCGCATAACTACAGTCCTAAAGGTGATGCCAATTATAAAGCCACAGCAGCTGCTTTTGTTTGGTGTATATATTTTTAGTCCACTATGTCTATAATTAAAATGTTTTATTGTTGCTCTTTGCATCTGGCTCTCCTCTTTCTCTGTTACAACTCACTTGCTTCCTACCCAGGGTGTGCTGTGCATGCTCGGTAGGAGTCCTAATGAATATAAAAGATACGGTTTTGGAAAAGCTGCTCTCCTTAGACACTTGGGGCTCACTGATGTGCTGGCCACTGGCCCAAATACAGTAAATAGTCTCCGTGGTGGTTCAACAGTGTGATTTCAGCAGCTTATTTCTTTAGTAATGTCTTCAAACAGCCCAGTATAATTTCATGGTTTGACTTGGTTTTGCTTCCACGTTTTTAAGCATGAACCCGATGTTCAAACTGGACAACAGTTAAATGAGTATTAATGATCTCAGTGATCATGAGTTCAAGCTTTCTCATGCAGGAACAAAATTTTAAAAAAAGGCAAAGTATGAAAACACATCTTACACACACTGACATTTGCATCACACAGAAATTTTGGAAAACAAACTAGAATACAGTACCACCAGGGATGGGGTGGTAATAAAAATCAGCTAAGGACTTTACACCAGGTGGAATTAAAGCTGTAAAAACCATGTTGCACTTAAACAGATTCTGTAGTGATTTTAAACTCTAGCTCGTGAGATGTTCAGGTGGGATGAAAAACCTTTTCATACAGAAAAGTCCAATATAACATGTTTTAAAAAGTTATTATAGAACTATGACAACTACAGCTGTGTCAGCAAAAAGCTAGCATTATTAAGTAAGTAAGTTAGCATTAGTAGCATACTCCATACTCACACTCCACTATTTGTATCCTTGTATCCTTGTCATTTTTTTTTTAATTAGAATTTAAGCAGAACAGTACTTGTTACTTTTCCTGCCTTCACCAAATCCCTCTGTAACACACTGCTGTGATTTCTGAGCTAATCATGCAGACACAAGACTTTCAGTACTCTGGCTAATTATCAAATTAGGATTTCCTTTGAAACCAGTGCAGGAAACCGAGCTAAATGATGTTATCCTCTCAACTAAACCCAGAACTTGATTATATCGCACAGGAAGCAGCAGTCCTGCTTCAGACACCCGCTCTGGTCCTTAGTCTGCGAGTTCTGCTGATGCAAAGCTGAAGACCTATTACTTTGAAGCATTTTTGCTTTTTGAATTTTAACTAATTGTTTCTTTGTTATTTATGTAGAACAGGCCAGGAGAGGTCTTCTTCTTTCGGGATTGGTGATCTAAATATGCTGCAATAGTCTCTCACAGAATTGACACTGGAGATAAGGACCCTGATAGCTAGGTACTGACATCTGGTGTATTAATGCACCAATATGATATTTGTATTGGATATCAGTCTGTTCACAAGTGAAAAAGCTGGACTGGGTATTTGCAACAATCCGGCAATGTTTAAGTGGAAACAGATGTGGCTGCCTTATATGTAAAGGAATGGCCTGGACTGGTACTTGCATACCAGTTTTCTTCTCAAACTGAACACTCACAGGGCTTTATATACATACAGAGCTTTATTCTATACTTTAAAGGTACAGTGCACAAAATGTCACCACTAGATGTCAGTAGATTGCAGATTGCAGTCAACTGAATTTTGTTTTCTTACCCCTCCCAATTCAAGTGCGTAATCCTAGCTGCGATGGCCACTGTAGGACAAACACCTTTTAGTCAGCCAAGAGAGATCAAAAACGTTAAATTTAGACTGTACCCCATAACAGCCGAGGCTGGCCGGCGTGTTTCTACTACTGTTTTTAACATATTTGAATAATATCAACACTTAGAAAACTGACGTGTCAATTAAATATTTTGCAGTATATTATGTTTTTACCCCCCTGAGTCACCTCAAAAACTCTGGCTGCTGTTCATCTGTAGTGAGTGTAGGTTGTCAGTCTGCTGTTTACCTCAGCTGTCACAAGCTCACTTCTGACCAAAGACAGCGATACTGAGGGGAGTTGTTGAGGATATCCTGAACTTTTCTGTCGGTAAGTTCTTCTGTTTGTGCTGCTGTTAGTCGGTGTTAGTGAAACTTTCTTTGAAGTGGATCTAACATTGTTGAACTTGGACACTTATATAATACACTTATACACTTATATAAACTTTCATATGATGTGAGAATATAATCAAACTGTTTATCAGAGGGAAAGCTGAGCCTAACGTTAGCTGGCATAATGTTAGCTTATAGCCAGCTGTTGTTGTTTACCTGTCAGCTGTCCGGAGAAGGGAGGGTCGCATGTCTAATCTGCTGACAATAAGTAAATGTGACAATATTGGGAATAAATAAGCATGTTTATGCATGTTTTCGTGTGTTAGAGCCCTGACTTGAGTTCAGGAGATGAGGCTTGAGGTGAGGAGGACGAGGGAAAGGCTACTGTGCCAATATTTCCCGACGCTGGTCGCGTTGTTGCTTTCCTTCGTGTTTTCGCTTCTTTGGTGAGGGGAACCCCTTCTCAGATGAAAAAAACATAGGCATGATCCTTCATATTTTAAATCTGAAGGTCCAGGCACAAATTAAAATTTGCCTCCACGGCACGCAAACGCCTACGAGTTCTCTTTTCCTCCTCTTCCACCTCTGCTGGTCTCTAGCCACATACGTAAAATGCGATTAGGCGGAATGGAGATGTCCACTGTATTCAAGATGGCAGGACAACATGGTGGCTTCCACAAACCAGGCCCCTCTCCTATGTATTTTTAATGGATTAATTCTAAGGTAATGAGAATGCATCAATTGTCAAAGTAATTACACACTAATCAATGTATATATATATATAGGTACAACATTCTTTTTTTTTTATTAAATAACTTCAAAAAAATTACTTACTGTACTTTTAAGCACTTTAACTTGTGAGCCACTGACTTTCTGATTAGTAGATGACCTGCTGTACCCCCCATCCACCCAGCAGCAGCTATGACCACACCCATTATTAAAAGACTGATTCCCAGTCTCTTCCTCACAGTGAGGAGTATAGCTTATTAATTTAACTCTGGTATCAGATCTCTACTGAGTATCAGTTGATACCCAAAACCAAGATATCTGTATGTTATCAGAACCAGAAAAAGTTGGATGCGTCCTTTGTGCTGTGAAAATGTAGAAACTAGGAAATTAGCTGCGCATTCAGTTTCAACCTAGTGTGATAAAGCTAATGAGTAGTTGAGCACTCATAGTGCAATTGAGTTTGAGTTTGACCTTTGATTTGTACTTGTGTCTTCATGCTATCTGTTTTTAATTTTTGAACAATAGCAACTCAAGGTAATGCAACAAAGACATGGAGAACAAGAACACTAGCAAGGAAAAATGGATGAAAAAAGGCATCCTTGTGAATATGTATTTATATATTTTTTACTAAGATGTAGCTGTTTTCAATACATTTGCCCTTGAGGATCTGTACAATGTGTTTGTGAACACATTGTAGCTCAACACAAC
Source organism: Paratilapia polleni (assembly GCA_015106735.1). Classification (NCBI taxonomy): domain Eukaryota; kingdom Metazoa; phylum Chordata; class Actinopteri; order Cichliformes; family Cichlidae; genus Paratilapia; species Paratilapia polleni. Next base: position 2,586 of record VUQI01025590.1, on the reverse strand, counting down.
TGTGCCTTTTTACATTCTACTTAGCGCACATCACTGTTTACACTGTGAATACTCCATATTTGCTCATTGTGCATTCTGAATGTGTTATCCATTGCTACATACCACAGTATTTATAGCTTAGGTTTGTTTGTAATGCCTTTTTATAGATGGGCCTTTACAACAAATCAGCACAAAAAGGAAAAAAAAAAATACCCCAAATTCAGTTCAATTCAATTCAGTTTTATTTATATAACGTCAAATCACAACAACAGTCACCTCAAGGCGCTTTATATTTTAGGGTAAAGACCCTACAACATGTTAATATTCAACACAAGACACAAAGAGTACACACAATGAATCAGTGAAATGGGTGGCACTGATACTGTGATTATCATTGTTTTTGTTGGGGGGGAGGTTAAATTAAGCACTGGTGACATCTTAGCATTTCCTGTGCAAAACATAGGTCATGAGAGTGATGTCCCTAGTACATCTTCAGTGCCTGCTGGATCTCCTCCAGCAGACTCCTGTCAAAACACATCAACTTGAATTTCATGTCAGGAAAAAGGATGAAGTTGCTTGAGTCAAACCTGGTGAGCAGAGAGGTTGTTGAGCAAAGATGGTGTTGCGGTAGCCAAAAAAATAAATAAAATTGTGTCTTCTCAATGCACTGCGAACAGCCGTGATCCTGTGATTGAAGTATGGCACACGTCACATGTTAGGTGGTTTGAGCTGAACATTTTACTTCAGACAGAGCTGTCATCACCAGGGAGGCTACTCAATAGAAAAGTCAGGTGAGTTTGAAACAGAGGTTTATGGTTATGCTCTATGCAAGTTTAAATCGAATATGCAGAGTGCAATGGGAGTTCCAGAGAGAATCCAAATGTAGGAGCGGAGCTGGAAGCAATATAGAGGTGCACAACAATAGCACCTTGAAGAGGAAAATGGACAATTTTTTTTTTTTTTTTAGATACACCTAAAGATAATTTACTCATATGGTAACTTTATAGTTGGTTTCCCAGCACTATAATCTCTGTCTTTTCTACATAGCCCTCAGTTTTAAGGTTTAATAGAGTCCAATATTGTCAGACAGATGAGATGAGATCAGATGAGATGAGACAGGCCTGGTAAGCAGGGAGGATTAGCTGATGAAACTCAAGGACTGTGTTTTGGATTCTCTTTAAGACAAAGCTTAAGCTTTTCTTGTGTACATCAAAAACCCTGGAGGGAATCAGAATCAATTCATCCATGACATTCTGTGATGAATTTCAATGGCTGATATTTTTGGACATGACCTTCCTGTATCAGGTCATGTACCGGTATACGACCATTAACTTGGAAAATGTTAGGACAAAGGGAAACAAGAGATATGTACTTTTAAAGGTAACTTTTTCCTTTGCGATCGATACAGGAAGGAGAGCTGGAGGTGGAGGCAGACAGCAGAGAGGCAGCAGCCATACCAACCACAGTCAGCACGCTGCACTTTCTATGGCTTCATTATAGCATTCCTATATTTTGTTTGTTTGTGCAGCTGTTAGTCTTCAGTTTGATGAATGTGTTGCATCAAATTATTATGATTAAACTTGTGAAGAAGTGATGTAGACTAATGTTGAATGGTGCAAAACAGAGAATGAGTCATGCATTTGGGATCACATTAAAACAGAGCAGCTCTTCTGACTGAGGCTTTGGAACAGTGTGTAATAAAACTACCCACAGCACATACGCCAAAGGTCAAATGAGTGTAAACTTCATCCTACTGCTTTTCGAGCATGTAAATTGTGTGGTATATAGAGATATTCGTGGCAACTCGATGTCTTCAGATTACAATTTGGATTACAACTTCACTGTTTACATGGACCCTAAATAAGGTGATCCGATCATGACGTGCGTTTACATGCATGCGTTCGAACAGAATAAATCATTTTGACATGCGCAGAATTGTCTAGCTTTCCAGAAACAGTAGAAGAAGAAGTTGTGATTTTCCCATGTAAGCCATGCTGGTGTCTGGATTTGTCCTTTAATTGTCACCTTGCTTCGTTACACAGATTTCAGTTTCTCCCCTCTCTCGCATTTGTAACTTTTGTAACTGTTTGTGTCGGACACAGACAGCTTTTGTTTCACCCCCGCCACGTCTACCATGTATGTACAATAAGGACGTGCAATGGAGATGAGGGGAAACAGAAGAGAGCAGAGGGAGACAGGACAAAAAGGCACACCTATAGGAGAGAAACAGAGTTAATAATAGCTAATGATTAAATGCAAATGGTGTATAAACACATGGAGAGTGAAAGAAAGTGAGGAAGAGGAAGTGCTCAGTGCATCATGGGAAGCCCCCAGCAGCCCAGGCCTATTGCAGCATAACTAAGGGATGGTTCAGGGTTACCTGATCCAGCCCTAACTATAAGCTCTATCAAAAAGGAAAGTTTTAAGCCTAATCTTAAAAGTAGAGAGGGTGTCTGTCTCCCGAATCCAAACTGGGAGCTGGTTCCATAAGAGAGGGGCCTGAAAGCTGAAGGCTCTGCCTCCCATTCTACTTTTAAATACCCTAGGAACCACAAGTAAGCCTGCAGTCTGAGAGCGAAGTGCTCTATTGGGATAATGTGGTACTAT
>VUQI01025587.1:20074-33470 GCA_015106735.1 Paratilapia polleni | reverse complement strand
TTTAGAAGTAGGAAATTAGAGGTCATCCAGGCCTTTATATCTTTAAGACATGCCTGTAGTTTAGGTAATTGGTGTTTGTCATCTGGCTTCATGGATAAGTACAGCTGGGTATCATCTGCATAGCAATGAAAATGTATGCTATGTTTTCTAATAATACTGCCTAAGGGAAGCATGTATAATGTAAATAGAATTGGTCCCAGCACAGAACCCTGAGGAACTCCATAATTAACTTTAGAGTGTGAAGAAGACTCCCCATTTACATGAACAAATTGGAGTCTATTCGATAAATATGATTTAAACCCTGCATCTGATTGATAATGGAGTTTTTTCATGGTTTGAAAAACAGAGTATTTTTGAAAGGGCTCCACTGTATGGTTTGGGTTGGCTTCCAATTGCATAGTTCCCCCAAGAGAGGAAGAACCAGTTTCCTCACAGTTGAGTGTATCTCTTCAGCTTGACTAACCTGTATTGATGAAATGAAGCCCCACACTCTCTACCAGTGGTCCTCCAACTCAGTCACATCAGAAGCCTTTCTTGCTGTCTAGCTGCATTCTGGCTAGCTAGGTGGATAGTAAAGTGAGCGCAATTACTTGTCTGTTTTATCCTGGTCTCCGGGCAGAAAGGAGATAAGGTGGCCTGCATCAGCATGTCACCTCACACCTTAGTGCAAAATTTGCACTGTTCACAGTTCCCAAAGTCTGAACTGAAGTGCACATTTAATGCCTTCTGATATCCCATCCCCAAGCATTCACACCATTAAAATCCCATATTGCTTTAGAAGGTGCATTGTACACTAATGGAGACTGACTCTGCTCATTTGCTTTGTTTTACACCATTCATTCCCTCCTGCTGCCAAGCTTATATCCAAATAGAGCGATGATAGGAGTGCTGCTTTCAGAGTCATGATCCTCTGCATCATCCGGTGATCAAGAGCTATGGTCATATCTCTTCACCTCTACCTCCTGTCCCTTTCCCTTGGCACAGGCTGGACTCACATTAATGTTGAGTGTGAAGGTAAGTGAGCAAACATCCATAGAAGGCGCTCGTCTTGAATAAATATTTGTTGTCCTTGTTTGGATAGTGAGGGTTTTCTCTTACTTGGCTATTTCTAATGACCCTGTGTTTGCATCTGCTGTTTCGTGTACTTTACAGAATTTAGTTTGGTTGGACTGTATTTCAAAAACATGCCAACACAGCATTTGATGCATAATTCTTGTGCACTTCTCATTTATAAGTCATGAGCAGGGCACTAAGAGTCAAAATGTTTTTTTTTCTCACACTGTAAATATGCATAATGTACTGCACAGAGCACAGTAGCAGAGAAAATAAGGTCATAACAAAAGTGGATCTAATTGTATGCAATATTTAGAGCTGTAGTATATAATAATACATGTGCTACTATGTTTGCTTTTCATCATCAAAACATAGATCTTTGCAATTTCCCATTTCAAGGATTGGAGAGAGACTGAGAGTGCTCAGCAGACTCTGGCAGAGCTACTGTACATGTTTAGAGCAGGGATTGGTTCAGAGTGCTGCCACTCAAACAGCAAATACTCTCCAACTTCCTCTGTCCTCCTTTCCTGGTGCAGCCTAGGAGGAGGGAGGGGAATGGATCTTTTCTGTGTGAGTCGCCGGTGCTCCCTCAGCCTGCTCCTTACAACCTGTCCTTGACTTACTGTGCACAGACGAGACTGAGAGGAAGCTGCACTGCTCCCTCCTCCTCTGCCACCTTTTTGTTTTAATTTATATGAGCAGCAGCATTTTTGAAAACGTTTCACTGTGTGGCTGTTTCTTTCTACCTGTGGTGCTTCAGTAGACTGGTGAAGGGAGGAACGTTTGTCCTCGGCCGGTGGAGCTCTGATGGGAGGCAGCGCTGACTCTGGCTGGGATTGGGGATGCTGAACGGAGGGAGGGAGGGCCTGTTTGAGCTGGGACAGCAGCTCCAGCAGCAGGGGGAGTACCAGGCCGCCCTCCACTGCTTCCTCAGCTGCCTGTTGGGACTGACTCATGTGCAGAGCTTCACCTCTCTGCCCAACTGCTTACACCAGGTGAGCCAGATGAGAACTGGGTATACTCACACCCACACACACAGTCTCACACAACCATACACAGACTCTGTATTTCTGTCTTTATTTGTCTTCCACATATACCAGCATGAATACACATGTGCACATACATCCACAAAATTTGCTCGATCGTGTATTTGCATAGCTGTACAATCACATTTCCATCATTTCTCCTTTTGAGCATCATAAATTATCACACACCACAGCACACAGGACACATTCAACATTTTCAATGTCAAATCTGACAGCACAGTCGATCATGTGTCTCTGTGTTGACGCTGTAAGATCATTTAGTCCCAGTAGGACTGATGATGTGCATGCTCCTAATAGAGGTGCTGAATTCAAACCTAATATAGACTAACAGTGGCACTCATTTTTAGTAATAGTGTAGTATCCAGTTAATGTCTTCCCCAATGTGTGTGGGCTAAGCTTGAGATCAGAGACATTGTGTTTGGGCACTGTGGAGCCAGGCCAAAGTCTTAGCAGATTAAACTCTGGGGTTGCTTTAGAAGACCCTCCCACAAAGGCAGGGCTACAGTTTTAATTCTCTTTACTAGTGCCTGAAGGAATGTCCCTCTTGTCAAAACTTAGCCATTACTCCAGAACTTTGGAATGCATGGCATGATGTTGACCAGACCAACAGTGCTGTGAGGAGAGTACAATTATTTGTTTTGACAGTTCATGACATCATGCGTACACATACCAGTCTGTGAACTGAATTATTTAATACTTAACCATGTCCCTTGGTTGTTTTTTTATGCTTTACAGATTGCAGAACTCTTCATCACTGAAAAGAATTGTATCCTTTACTAACAAAATGAGGAAAAGTCAGTCTTTGCTTTCTATCTGACACTTTTACTGTCCCTGTCCTATAAGCCTCTAGCAAGCAGCTAACTATAAAACTAGCTGTTTGGCTCTGTAAACTGGATGTGTAAAGGATTGTCAGTGAGGCAGGCACAGCAAATTCCACTACAATGGACCATGTAGACCCTTTATAGAAAGCAATGTAAAGCAGGGAGGATGAGGGAATGAATTGGGCAAGGTCATTTGTCCCCAAATGCCACATGTTTTGTGTGTAGCCCAGGCTGTGTGTCTGTCTCTTAAGAGGATTTGTAGCCTCTTATCTCCACACAACAGAGTGGGAAAGCACTAATTAACCTGTATCTGCACTGACTAGCCTGTGCATTGCCACTTCACTGCTTCTATAAACTATAGCTGTAAAGGACAGAGAGATAATAGAGAGGTGTTATGTTTCAGGATATATTACCTCCATGGCTCCTCTCTCTGTTACTGAGACACTCCAACACTTAACTTGCCAGCTCAGGTTATCTACCTCAGCAGGGCTCTACCTCTCCACTGTCCATTTTCCAAAATAGGTCGATTTGCTGAGCTTCACTCTGTCAATAGCTATCACAGTTTGCTCCTCTCAGCATGGAAAGGTATCTACTTACGAGGGTCATCTTCCAAGATGGGGTTAAATTTTTTTTTTTTTTTTTGGCATAGAATACACTCTTTCCTTTAATCGGTAAGAGTAATGTGTCATGTCAAATTTTTTGGCATTTTATGTGAAGCATATTCTTTTGGTTTAATGTGAGATCACATGCATAGTAGGTCAGAAACCAAGTGGAATAGTTTGCATAATAATAATTTTAAAAAAGTATTATTTTAGTCACAAAATAGCATAATCACAACCATAATACAGTAAGAACTGCTTCGTTACATTTAAAAAAAATTTAAGCATCCATTTAAATTGCATCCAGCTGTTCAGTTCTTTCAGTATTTCTCATGAGCATCACAGAAACTGAAACAGTGATGTTGTGGTACATTTGCAACTATCCTCTGGGGAGGTGAGGTGAAGGGTCAGTCTGCTCAAACTAGAAGCCGGATGTGGGAACTTTTTAGTTTCACACAAATGTTTTATGAGAACAGGATTGGCAGCATCTTCTCATATGTAATGTCTAACCAACAGCATGATAAGGATAAGGAAACTAATCTACATTTATCAGTATCGGTTTCTTGCTGCTGTCCTGGCTTTAGTCCCGACAAATACACTATGTTAGGTGCACTTGATAGTCATAGTGGCAGTGCAATGACTGCTTAAGGCTTGATGTATTGTTATCAGAGCTGGCACTATCCACAAATGACCTTTGTTCAAAGCCAAAAGCTCTTTTGGCTTGTGAGTGTTTACTGATATGTGTTTCTTGGAAAGAATATAGACTTTAACCTCAAATAAAGGTAGATATCTGATTTTTTTTTTTTTAAATCCAGTTATATCCTGTCTTCACATTTTTAAAGTGAACATACAATGAAGAAATAGCGGGACTAAATTTGGTATCACGATTAGTCACGTTTCATGTGTTATAACCATATACTTCTACAGGAAATCCCAGTTTCCTACCTCCTAAAGTAGGTTGTGCTCTTGAGGAGGTCATTTCAGGGCACGTGTGATTAGATGCCTTTAAAGGCGCCAGAGGTTTGGAGTGTAGTCCAATTACAATTTCAGGGAGTGTGTGTGAGTGTGAGTGTGCGTTTGTGGATGAGAGAATGGAGGTCATTCCCAGGAGAGCATTGTTTGAGGTTCCTGTTGTTGCATTGCTGTGGTCCATGCTGACTAAAAATAGCAGACAGAAGTAGTGCTGTGACCTTTGATGATGGCTGTACCCCTCATCCTCCCTCACAGATGGTCCGCCTAAAACTGTTCTTATTCCCCCAGCTGCCAGGTGACTCCCAGGAGCTGTGATAGGTATAAAGCATTTCTAACTATCTTGTAACAGAGCTCAAGATTTGTTAAAAAAAAATCAGATTGAAGCAAAACACTAAGTAATCCTTTTCCAGTGACCTATAAAAATGCTTGCTTTTCAGGATAGGCTGCTATGTTATTTCCTACTGTACAGTACTTTAAATTATTTAAAAGTACTTCCTCTAAAAGCATTTCAACATTCATCTCTCACCATCCCTCATCTTGTTACTAATCAGGAGTACATGTTTTCATGCATCCTTTATCTTTCTATTCAATAACTGTTCTTTTATTTTGTTGAGCTTTTTAATTGTACAGTGTCTTTGTCTTTCTGGCAAATACAGTACTGTGCAAAAGTACCTGAGCCACCCCTTGTTTCTTTGTATTTTCCTAGGAAAATGTGAAATAGGTGCAGTGATTTATTGAAACATGTGAAAGCATACATGGAAACAGAGTATATAAGGCAAAAAATGTTTTGTTTTTTTTTCAATTCTAACAAATTTGAAAGTCAATATTTGGTATGACCACCTCTAGACCATCTAACAGCTCTTTGGGAATCACCTTGTTGGTGCAAGAATACTATTTTATGCCAGTCAAAGTGTGTTATCTTTGGCATTTTTGTAGATTCAACTAAAGAAATCGGCACAAATTATATGTTTTTGACAGGCTGCTAGTAACAAAGAGTTTAAAATAGATTCTTTGCTAAGTTGTCTGTTATGCGTTGACACAACACTGGTTCATCTCTTGAGTTAGGTGCCTTTTTTATGCTTGAGTGATTCATAGGTCAGTGTTAAGTGGCTTAACAAACAAAAAAAAAACATTCCTCTGAAAATGGTCAGGTACAAGGACTGAACTGAAAATGAGTGGAGAAAGCAGCCAATGTCCAAAGAAAAACTTTGACCTTCAGAAAGTCTGGAGAAAAATTGATCAAGACCACTTTAAAAAAATGACAAGAAAGTCTGGCTCCTTGGAAGCAAAATATAAAGAAATGAGGGGTGGCTCAGGACTTTTGCACTGTATATGGCTTGACTTAGATGTTCTTTCATTAGTGTGCAGCACTAAAAATTATTCTAGCTACAAAATGAAGAAAACCAGCTGTTGTGCTTTTAAGCTCTGAGTTTAATAATTCCTTAAGAGGGGAAACCAACCAGTACAAAAGTTCTAGATGCTCGTTTTTTTGGGGTTTTTTTGTCATTTATTGAGCATTATTGGCATGTAGTGTCACAGCAGTGATGAACAGAGGCAGACATTAGAAATCTAGTGTTAAGTAGGACATTTAAACAGACACAGCTGTGGTTATTTTAAGCCTTCTCCATCCAAGTTGGTCTTTAAACTCACCTGACAAGAATCAATGGTGTCATTTTACAGTGGGCCGAAAACCAAGAGCACGGAATGCTTTAAGTGAGCTATTTTTAGGTCGCTTAAAATAGAGACTCTTTTCATGGAAACCTAAAAACTGCCAGATTAGATCAGTGTGAGGATCATGTACAAAACATTCAGACAAAACAAGATGATGACAAAGGAATGTGAAACAATAGAGATATGAGTTGTAATATGATATGTCTATATGGTAAGATTGAATGACTGAAATGTTTTGGCACACAAAACCACAAAAACAGCAGGTCCTGGCAAAAACATGACTGTATTGCAATACCTCTAATCAATGGTGTGTTTTGGATTGCTATATATATGTATTGTGTTTGCCCCCAGCTTTGTTCTCACGTGAGGTACAAAGAGTGTGTTGCATATGAGTTGGGCAGCAAAGGCTGTTTTTAACTTCAGCAACTGTATAATCCCACTGATACCTGAGACTGATCCTTCACCCATATAAACAGATGGGAAGGCCCTCCAGTTCATACAGGCTGAAAAAATGTTCTATGAAGTGGCATTGATCGAGCTCACCGCTCTTCAGGGGAGCACAGGCAAGTACTTTTCACATTATGCTATCAAGGAATGGTTCTGGGAATATATGTGCAAACACATAACATGTCCTGTGGAGTATGCACTTTGAATCTGTGTTTGGCTTTGGCATTGTGATTTCTCTGAAAAACACGTAACTTGGCAGTACTCACTTGTAAAATAAATATTGTGCTCTTCGGTGAATTGTTTCCAGTGAATTGCTAAAACATCGTAGCGTCTGGTAGTCACTGCACAAAATTTGTTATTAATTTTGTTCAAAACTGAATATAACTGAAGAATGCTTGCTTGATTGAATGCTAAAATAAATAAGTGGTTCACTTGGACTGGATCAGATACTCTAAGGACATTTTTCAGGTGATTGACAACAATTAGTCATCACATCACCATTTTTCTTAACTTTTTGTAAATAAGCATGATTTTATTTTTATAAAAATCATGAATCCACCCCTTTTTCTTGTTAAGGGAATATGAGATGACATCGCATTTTACCCAACTCCATCTTTGTTTACAATATACCTGGGGGAGCTTTATGCGAGCGTTCACAGCAAGGCCCCTCATTCATCACCTGCTGCTGCCGCTGCTCCAGACGTCTGCCTCTCTGTCTGCTGCTGAGGCAGCAGCGCAGTGTAGCATGGGCACAGTGGAGGAGATCGGGGACGGAGCAGAAGACAAATGGCCACACTTTCTCATTAGGAGCTGTGTGTCACTACAGAATACTGAAGCCCCTGATTCAGCACTCACTCAGATTGAATGTTGGACTTCTCCGGGGGCAGAGCTGGCACTACAACTACAGCTTACAAGCTTTCTTTTCCTCCCCAGTGTCTTTCACAAAAGTGTCCCCCCTGACATAATTGTCATTTTGTAGGTTTTGTAATTCAGACTAAAGTCTTTTACCTATTACAATGATTTATTTGCATTTGGATGGGCCATGCAATACAAGCCAAACATCTTGTTCTTCTCTGTGTGTGCTTGGTGTGTACAGTACATACATACTGTTTGTGGTGTGTCACTCTGTGTGCGTCTTAGTGCTCCAGGGGGCGTGGCGAGTGTGTTGTTCGACTCCCTTATCTGCTCTCTCCTGCTCTTATCTCTCTTGTCTCCAGTCCTCAGTTGGCTCCTCTTTATTGTTCCGGCTTAAAGTCCGCAGCAGTGCCAGACAGGCAGATACAGTCAGATACCCAGGCATTTGGGGGTTTATTTTTTAAACTCTTCAGTAGAAGAGAAGAGTGGTGAGGAGGAAGGTTCGCTAGAAAGACTGAGTGTTGTGTTGTTGGGTTGGCTGTGATTCCATGCCCTGCGTTTGTGTAACAGGGCCTCAGGAGGAGGCTACGCTGGGCTCCGCAGGATGGACGACCCCAGAGGAACTTTCGGAGCAGGCCTCCCAGGCACAGCACCTCGAACGGCTGGCTCAGCTCTGCATCATGAGCAAACAGTAGGTAAAATTGTGTCCTGTCAAAGCGTCCATTGTGCTGTAATTAATGGGGTGTTACATGTTTTACAACTTTAAGACCTCTGGGTTAAATAAATTATTTTTATAACTGGTATATATATATACCTATATATATAAATATATATAAATAATTTATTATATATACATATATAATTTTTGTTACATTTTGCCCATCATCACCTCACAGAGCTGGAAAAAAATTGGTGCTAGTTTAGATATAACAAGGAAAACAATATGTTTTGCCTTTGTTTCTCTTATTCATTTTATTATGCAAGCATCATCGCAGTGCATAAAGTGAAACAATCATCTTATGTTATTAATAATGATGTTACAATAAATTAAAAACTTAAAGGAATAAATCATTCTGTCACGTAACTTTCCAAAGTTTTGTGGTAATGTTTTCAAAAAGTTTGACAAACAGTCTTTGCTGTTGTTACCTCTTTAATCTTTATGAAACATACATTCAGAAATGTATGTACAGCCATGTCCATTTACACGTACACATTCACCTTTCTGCACATTTCTGGAAATTGTTTCAACTAAAGAAAGCCCAAATTCCAGTCTTTTTTTATCCAGAGTTGAATTTCCATGTAGATGTAGAGAAAAGAGACACCACACTCTACATGAGTGTTATAGGAGGAACACCTTGACTGGATCTGGTGTCTCCTGTTGCACGGGTACTTTGTTAGGCTACAGAATGCACCCATTTTCTGTGCCTCTGTTTTCATTGTTGGGATTAGGCCATTTAACCTGATTGCCGGAGAGGGTGACAGAGGGTGGAAGGTTTGCTCGGTGGAGGGCTGGTTACACTGCTTCATTAATGCAAAGAGCATACAGTAGTTAAAGTTAAATGAGATGGTACTGACTATGCATGGCTGTAGAGGCTTGAGTTTCTGACAGGAATTAAATTCTGCTCTTTGATGAGTTTTTTTATTTTTTTGCAGACTTCACAAATGTACCCTGCAAAGACTATAAAATTTGTACAAAATGATCAGAAACTGAACATAAACTGACTTTGGTTTTTCTAAGTAGTGAAATGCCCTTACTGCACCTACCATAAGCTGTGGCCTCAGATCTTTCTCCTTGCAGACAGGAAGTTGTAATTCTTACTAAATCTTTCAGCAATGTCATAGGAAGTTCTTTGGGCCAGTGAAGGGCTTTTTCTGTCTTTGCTGATCATGTGTCCTCTGAGAAAGACCTTCTAAAGCATTGCAAACTGACACCTGACCATTACTAATTGAAGGAAAGTATGGGTTTGGAACAGCAAAGCTGACATCTGTCACACTAAACAGAGCTTGCTCTACATCTATAGGCACACGTGAGGGTGACGAATGTCCTTGGCAGGCTTTTCAGGGCAGATATGAGTGGAACAGCTGGCAGATCTTCAATGAAACCCATCGTGTTCACCTAGCTTAACACTAAGCAGAAGAGAGGTAGAGGTGCAGGAGACAGTAAACTAACCTGTAAGCGCCATGCTCTCTGTAATTCACCCTGAGAATAGACAGTGGAAGGCAGCGCTGGCAGAAAAAGAAGGTTTCCACTTCCTCCATAAAGCATCTGAGCACCCACAGCCCTGTGTCCAATCACAGCACACATGTGTTTAGATTTCTCCAAACACGGAAACTGATATTCTCCCCAGACAATGAAGCACATACCTTTACACTTGATTACAATCTGGCATTATTATTGTCTCCTGAAATATTTACACATGTCATATTTATGTTTTCAAATGGAAGAAAAATGTGCCGGTAGATATTGTGTAATAATTGTAAGCCATCCATTTATAAGACACTACATTTGTTTCTAGCAGGTATAAAAATATTTATTCCAATACAAGAAGAAGCACTGCATTTGTTCAGTTGTCTCATTTTTCTTTCCCTTTCCTTTTAGGCCTCATCTTGCCTTAGAATACAGTGGTAAGGTATGGAAGTTCTGATTTGTGAACAAATACAGTTTTCTAACTCTTCTGTAAGCTTTGAATTTACATGTCTCTCTTTTTTTAGGCTACAAAGATTCACCAGAGGGCCTTTGGAAATGACCATCCAATTACAGCTAGAAGCTTAGAACTCATGGCAACCGTCTATGCTGAAATTGGCAAGACCGAATATTCAGGTAAAGACTCGCCTAGGTTGAATAATGCAGAGCAAACACTACTGTCATTCTAAAGCAATGTTATGTCATAGGGATTTACTGTATGTACATAAATACCCAGTTAAAACAAACATGGGTGTATGATTCAGAAAGAAGTATGTAGTATGAGGGTGGAGACCACACCTCTGATGTTAATCCCCAGAGAAGTTACTGTATCTTATGCCTGTTTTAGAGAGCACACAGCACTGTGTCATCCCATGAAAATGCTAAATTAATTAACACTTGCAGTCATGCTGGACACAGGAGTGTGTTTTATGCAGAGAACAATAATGGAAAGTAGCTTTGTGACAGTTTGAGGCCATGGTTTTGTTGTACAGTGTATATGCTTGGTTTGCACTTAGAGGTAAGAACCCTCTCTGCCCGAGTCTGAACCACGCATTTTGTGAAGACGTAGAAACAGTTTGTTGTTGAGTCAGCTTACAGAGACTGTAGTGCTGAACAAGAGCAGCTACTGTACATAAAGACAGGAGCATAAACCCTATAAAGGAAAAAAGATTACAAATTCCTTGTTTTTCACCTCAGATGGTCATAAAATGTTGGGTGAAACACTAAAAAAGTCAAGGATCTAAGCATTTTTTTGTGACTTTTCATTTTGCGTTGTACACAAAGGACTCCTCTTTGACCTGCACTATGATGGCAGGTTTAAGTATTTACAGCTCCTGTCCCCCACATACCCTTCACCATAAAGTAGGTCAGTCACCCCCTCCCTCTGCTAGCAGACTGTTTTCATGTGTTTTCAAGCTGAATTAGACTGACCATTTGACTGTGGTATGGAATATGTTGAAGTTAGAACTGCATATGTGTCCATAAATATGCGTGCTTTTACTTCACTTTCAGTCACCTTTGATTCAGTCTCATTTCCAGTCAGATGGCTACAGTCTACTGTTAAAAAAAAGTCAAAACGCTCCCCCAAAAGTACAAATATCAATTAAATGAGTGACCTTAGGTCTTCTTATAACTAAGATGTTTATCCCATGTACACGAGAAAGTTAAAATAATGGCGAACCAAATTAGCATCAGTGTTTTGTAACAAGATTATAGTCAGTGAAAAAATCGTGTGTATTAAATCTTGAAGTCCCTTTCAGAAAAGACAGTTTACTCCTATCCTTTCTGTCTTTCTCTCCCTTTCAGTCTCTATTAAAGCTAATCTATTTATATCATTAATACATTGACTTATCAATTGATTAAATCAGCTATCTGACCATTTTGCAGCCACTGACAGCAAAACATACACACTAGTAGGCCAATTTGAGACATTGCAAATTAGGATGCCTGCAGACTGTGGCCCATTTTTACCTCTATTAGCAGCGGTCCTTCTTTTTTATACACTGTGATGGGATCAGTTATTTTTTTGGAGGGCCTGGTATAATTGATAATTTAGCTTTGTAGTGCAAAGATGCTGGGAAAACAAAAAAAAGTGAGGTGGATGTTGATCAGTGTTTGTAACTTGAACCTGCTAAACTGCTCTGCACCCGGTGCTGACAGAGTTAACACACTTGCGTCTTGTCTCCGATTTGCATGTTCAACTTGAGCTCTGCTCCATCTTGACAGCAGACTCCAATGTGAAGCAGCTCTACTCATGTACTATATGGTCATGGTTCTCTTGCTAGACTCTCTGGGTCAGTGTGTGTCTGCACTGTCCAAACGCTTTGCTGCTGCAGAGTCCCTTAAAGACACCGTCAACTGTCTTCCTCATTCCCACCGGGAGAAACACTCAGAGGTACGCCACAGAAAGGACACCCACCACCATCAGGAGGACACACTCCAAACTAAGGTAGAGAAAACACCTGAGGGTATCTTCAGTGGTGTTATTCTGATACATTTATGTCTTATATGAGGCATCTTGTTTGTACAAGATCTGATCCAGCTGTTTGTTGCTGGCCTTTGAAACTTATCCGAATGCAATAAATGTACTCAACCTGAATTTTGTCTAATGTAGTTAACCAACAGCAAAGTCCCCACCTCCATTCTAAAGAGGCCAAGTCCTAACTATGGGCTAGACACAGAACCCAACCACAGACGTAAAGGCGAGCGGAGGGTTCGATTCAGGGAGCCCGAGACCATAGTACACGGTAAGAAAACATACACGCAAACAGTTTGCAATGAGTCACACCTGCTCAGTGTTGGACTAAGATGTGTTTGTGCAACCAGAAAGAACGTGCTGCCCTCTGGTGCTTTAATACCTCAACCAAATTCATCGTATGATGTGTTTTCTAAAACCTATCCATGCCAGCTCTCTTTGCACAAACTTGAGAAAGTAATACATCCATACAGTGACAGTTCGAATACTTTCATTATTTTTATTCTTCAGAATTAGTGCTGTCCCAGCTTGGATATGAATCCTCAACCCACAGCTGTGTATGCCTTGGATTTCACATTAAAGAGAAAACACAATATATATTAAAACATCCAGAAACTGCATCGTAAACTACTGTCATTTGGGATTCTGGTCTACTTAAAAATAATGTAATGCCAAGAGACATCCACATGAGCAAGTGATTTACTCTTTTTAATTAATTATGCATGCAAATGAGGCACCATGGAGTCTGTTCAAGAGAGATAGTGGAGACTGGAAGGGCACAGCAGCTGGTTTGTAGCTGCTGTACATCATAGAGGTCAGCTCTCACTGACTGACTGGCCTCTTTTCTTTTGGCCTTGTTATGACTGTATAGCTGGTAAGTCTGTCTGAAAAAATAACTATATTAATGTGCACAAGAGAGTGTCAACACTGCACTCATTAAGAGCAAAGAGCCTGTTGGACCTGTAGAAAAGCATCAGTTGGAATTATTAGGAAAATTCACACATGCCGTGTGGAGTTTCACCAATCACTGTCACCCCCTGCTTAATGATGTTTGAAACCCCAAAATTACACTTTATGTGACTAAGCTCAACTAATCTATATATACAATATAATCACAAAAAATTCTCTGAAACATGACGCTTGCCAGGTCTTGCCTCAAAAGGCAAAAGAGATAAGCAATTCAAATGCTCATCATTTACAAATCAAAACTGTGAAAAACTGGTCTAGTTTTTTTTTTTTTTTTTTTTTTTTTTTTTTTTGCACCTTTTGGA
>VUQI01025587.1:0-18754 GCA_015106735.1 Paratilapia polleni | reverse complement strand
ATTTTTTAAAAAAAAATTTTCAAAACAAAAAAAAAAAAAAAAAAAAAAGGTCATTGCTACTTTAGAGGCCAAACACAGAAATATAACAGAACCAGATGTTATCGTATGAGTCCCTTTATCAAATGAGGCAAGTAAAATTCAAACAGCCAAATCAACACACAAATGGATTATAGGAATCAAAGGGCACAGTGATGCACATCCCACATACCTCTCATTATGAGCAATAACACACATCACATATATTCCATTAAAACACTTTATACAACAGGTTTCAGGGAACTCAAAATTAAGAGTTTTTGATTTTGGAGATCTCACATTTGACTGTCAAAGCAATACATAAGACTAATAACAGCTGTATTGATGAAAAGAAATACTCTCGACTCTGTACTGTCAAACTAAATTGTCATTAGCAATAAAACAATACCCAGTGAGCTCATGTCCTGTATATGCACATTTAGCTTAAAGCTGCATTTCACTGCTGTCCAAACATCTATGGTCACTTTGAAAGAAGTGCCTTTATGGAGGGTTTTCTTAGTTCCTACCCTTTTATGATTTCAGTTGTTTTGAAATAAAACTGTCATTGCCTATCAAAGTGAAGCAGACAACTTGCTTTCTTCCTGCAACCTCTGACAATAAATGAGCGTGGGATGTAACAGGGAGAGAGATGCATGCAGGTATATTTGTGTGTCTATTCACAGTAATAGAGTATATTGGTTTGTAGCCTATAAAGTGTGCAGAAGAAGCCTGAGTTACTAAATGGCACAAGATAGGATCTGTTTTCTTATCTCACACAGATTGCTAAAAGCCTTTTTGGACTGCCTGCCGAATACATGAATGTATAGAGCTGCAATTTATCACTTTTATAAAATGCCTCTTGTAGCTGCTGATAAATGAGTAAAGACTCTGCAAAAGCACACATCGTTTAACTTTGCTGCAGCGTGCAGTTCTCACTTCGCCAAGATGCATTGTGCATCCTAGCAGAGGAAAAAAAAGCCTACGTTAGGAACACGTTTATTGGTGAAGAAGACAAAATGACTCCTTTACATCTAAAAACCACCCTAGAAATTTGTCATGCAGGTCCATGCAGAAATTTCACAAGGACAAGACCCATTGGCCAAACTGTCCAAACCATTAATGCCGTTATCGCTAAATAGAAATGTATGACTTGATTAAAAAAATGGGTGTACTTTTGGATTAAAAGGTTTTAATACTATCAAAGCTTGGCTGGGGTTGAAAGTAGGGGATGAATTAACTCAATACAGCAGGAAAGGTTAAGAACCACTGGTAGATTTTTTTTTTTTTTTAGGCAAATCATTTACCTCTGGAGAACAAACCTAAAATTGTCCACTGGATTGAATTCATTTAAGGGGAGCAAAAGCCAATTGATTTTGATTGTCTACACAGGCGAATAGTGGTGTTTTTCATGGCAGGCAAGAGGACTATACGGTTGACAGTGAATGAACGTGTTTGTGCGTCCTCCTGATTTCTAGATCAGGCCGGTCTTGAGGTCAGAGCCGCGGCGTGAGGAGCGGCCAAGCAGCAGGTCCTTCTCATGGATCAGGGTGTCCAGCAGGTCCTCTTGTCTGTAGTTGTGGTAGACCTTCAGAAAAGCCATCACAGTAATCCCGAGCCAGGTGAGCCAGGCAGCCCACAGCCCAAACTGAAAGAGGAAAATTATCATTACAGTGGCTCAGATTGATGAATTTGTTACACTGTCTGTATGATAATGGTAACAAAGCATTTTTACCTGAGCTATAGCAAACTGGTCGTAGAAAGCGGAGTTGTCCAGGCCCAGTTCTAGATCGGTGTCCTGCAGGTCTTCACAGCTAAACAGAAACTGGCATTTAGGGGCTCTATATCATGGCATTGTCTTAAAAGTAGAATGTCTGTGCTTCTCTCTCACCTGCTGGGCATAGTCCCACCCTCAGTGATGGCGTCACACCACAGGTTGAAACCCACACTAACGATGGTGCTGGACAGGAAGACTGTGAACACCACCAGGGAGCTGATGAGCAGGTTGAGGAAGGCATTGAAGATGGAGCTGCAGGCAGACAAAACAGAAATTCAAATATAAAACCCGGGTTTGGATAGGCAAAATGAAACAGTGGCCTATTACTCTGCATGATGTATCGTTCTCTGATAATCAAGTCTGTCAATCGCACATCAAGATAATGACACATGAGTTGCTTTGATGTCACATACAACCAAACCACAGGCTTTGATTTTTATTTTAAAATGCGTATCTCCCCATCTTTTGGAGATGACAGTGACTAGACATTTTATGGGATGCTTTTGTGCCTATTACCATTAGCTAAGCAATGGAGTACAATACATGCAGGACATGTATTAGACAAAACGGCACACGGACAAGGGCGTAGGAGATGGACAGAAATGGCACATTTACAGAGTCCGTTTAAGTGGTATTGCTCCATTGAGCTTTTAAAGGAGCTTCTAGTAAAATTTGAAGGAAGGGGCACAAGTGAACGGTCACTCACTCGTCGTGTCCTTTGCACAGAAAGAATAGCAGCCTCCATGCCTGCACTGCGGACAGGACGAGGGACGCTATCCCGACAAAAGTGATGAAGCTGCAGGAGGACTCGGGTCCCCACTCTTCCACGATGAAGCGCTGCTTCGACACAGTGATGTTTTCATTTTGCCACATACCCCGCGTGAACAGCAGGCATTTCCCTCCGAAATCCTCCGTGTTTTCAGACAGAGGCACCACGGCGATAAAACCGAAAACGAAGGCTAAAAAATAAAGGATGCACTGGGCGAAAATCAAATTGTCGAGGGCCATTTTTTTTCTGTCTTCCCTGCTCTGCACTCAGCGTCCTGGAGCAACTGCGGCTGCGCAGTGGAGACAGCGACGAGCGGAGGCGCAGCATCCGACGATGCTTTGCTGCAAATTAATGAGCAGGCAGAGGCCTTCGGGGCTCTCCATCTTATCTACGTCCAAGCTGTGGAGATATTCCTCTACACTAGTATTCTCATTCGCAGCAGCTTAGGTATTTAACAGTTAATTATGACATTTTTAGCCCTTAACAATGTTCTCCCCCCAAGGTAGAAATAATTAAGTCTTCGTATTCAACACCGTTTGACACCTGGACAATTCTTTATAAGCTCCAGTATTTTACTGAAGCTAGGTGTTGTTTAACTGAAATATTGAAAACTAAGACTCAGTCACTTATGGCTGCAGCATGCCCACTAATAAAACTATTTTGTGTCTGTTTCAAACTTTTTCTGCACATTTCCCCAATATTATAAACTCTGTGATCCCCAGAATATTTAAAATAAAGTTCTAAAAGAGTTGCTGCACAGCACGATTTTCCACAGACTTAGGTTTAGCTAGTTAGTAAAACTGGAAAATATTTAAATATACAATAAATTTATTATTTTTTTTAAAACTAGAAAGAGCATTTTCCTATGGTAGGTAGATATTGCAGGGGCAACTCTTGCACACACACACATATGTGTGCACATTTTCTATACACATAAGTGTATACTCACAAATTAGAGTAATGGTTTGTTTATACATGGTGACAGTCCTTAAGGAAGGGCAGGTAGCTGTCACAGCCATCTGACATGCTTCAGTGAGCCCATCTGGTGAGCTGGCCAAGGTGTCTCTCTCCTTCCTGGGCCACCTAGCCTCTGTACTGCTCACAGTGCCCTCCAGTGGGCAAGACACTTGCTGCCATGTTGCACCAAGGTCTGAATGTTTTATGTTAATAGTATGCTCACTGGCCTTCAGATGCAAGGCCAGCTGATGAAGGATGTTGCAGAATACAGAGATGAAAAATGGGGAGCAGCTCTGCATTCGATAATAAATATTAAAATTTGGAATTTGGAAAATATACTGTAAATTGTGCAATCTGACTCCACAGCATCATCATCAGAGGCTCCTATTAAGTTGTTTTACTTTAGGAGATATTAATAATCCTGCCGTTTTCTCCATAACAGTCCTCACAACATAATGACAAGTATTTATATGAGAGTTTTCCAGACATCATGTGGCTATTTGTATCCATCTTACAAGCTGCAGTTTTGTGCATCATCTACCAGCACATGATTTATGTGTCATTTGCACCACCGCACTCTGATTTCCACGATGATATCAGCTTTTAGATTAGCTTGACGTATTGCAGTTGTGTGAATGTGTGTGTGTGTGTGTGTGTGTTGTCTTGATCTGAAAGCTGATTTCATTCCAAGGCTTTGAGACAGTTTGCTTTTTAGTGCCATTAGGCATTATGTATTATCCTCCTTGTGCATTTTTGCTGTGTTAGATTTTTATACTTGTGTGTATGATGTATTGTCCAGATTACTATTTCCTGTAATCCATCACTTTGCACTGTATACCAGTTTGCTATGATACATATTGTGCTGCTTGTAAAATATATTTTTCTGCTTTTACTAAAAGAAAAAACAAATATAAGATGGCAAAAAATCAAGGAGACAAGCGTAACTATGCTGACATGCTTTTGTTGTCTTTGGCTACACCTGAAACATCATCATGCCACAACTACAAGGTCATAAGGAAAGCCTAACAAGTTCATAAGCCATTCCCCCGGCCCCTACACAAAGAGGAGATTACACGCACAGAACTCCAAACTCCACTTTTAAATAATACAGCATGTGTGGGCTCGTGAACTGGGCACCCAGGGGAAACCCAGAGCAGAAGTGTGTCAAGCTGAAATATGTGTTAAGTTATTCACCCCCAGAACAAGCCACAGAGGGAGAGAAGGAAGGAGGGAGGATGGAGGGAGGGAGGATGCTAACCCTAATGCAGTCCCTGGGCTTTGTGCAAATATGGAGAGCAATGGGCAGAAGAAAGCCTTGGGAGGTCATCCATTTTTCATGAGATGCAATGGCAGCAAAGCAAACATCCTTTTTCAGCAGGAGGAAACCAGTGAAGAATCTAAAGTGTAGAATCATTTTCAAGGACACCACGAGTATATTTTAAATGTAGTGCATTTACACTTGAACTGAAACAACATGCACCATTGTTATGTCGACCAGAAAATTATTGTAAAAGGCATAATAACACAGACGTTTCACTTTTTACTGGAGTTTTAGTTGGCAGCAATATTTAAGAATTTCTGTTTCATAAATAACTCTAGAGAGATTTATTATTAACTGAGTATTTCTGACACGTGACATTATATAGGAAGAATAAGGGCGTGGCAGGACAATACCACTGGGTGGGAATAAAAGCTGTCAGAAGTATCTAACCAGTTGACTGATGGGACAAAGGAGATTGATCTGGTGAAGGTTGGAAATTCTTTGTGGTGAACATCAATAGTATAAACTGATTTTTCCTTTAGATTTTCATTCAAAATTTATTTAAAAGATGTAAAAGACTGTTCTTTGTCTTGCAGACGATCATGTTCTCTTTACTCGTTTGCCTTTTCTGGATCCTGATCTTCCACTTCTTATGGCTCCTTGTGCAACCTTCCCCAAACTACTCCAGCCTGCGGGCTCATCTTTCTCTGCCTGCAACATGAAACAGCAGCAAAAACAGACACAATTACAGCCTCATATCCTGAGCAGTGATGTGGAGGGCCTGATGAAATATCCTGTACCCATTAATCTTTCCCCAGGGGGTGCAGGAGACTGGGAGCACTGGGCCAGCCACTGATTAAATGCTCCTAATAGAGGCCATTCATCTCCCCTTGAATCTTGAACGTTTCAACATGCAACATCACCCCACACAACTACTCCCCACCTCTCTCTGTGCAAATATTGGTGTTTTCATAAAGACAGCGAAGTCGATAGTATTTAATTTTGTGATATCTTTTTAAGCAGGGATGATCTCTTAGTGGGCTCCTAAGATTTGATGGATGACTTTGTTTTTACCACAGTGTGAACATCTCATTTATAACTGTGCCAATAATCATCATAAATACTCATGCATGGGATCATATGGGACCGAATCAAAATTTATAGTTTGAACTAATAACTGTTTAATATCCAGATTTTATTATCTTTAGTCACTCTGGCATAAAGTACATGATAGTTTGATCAGCCATTAAGTGTTTGTCTTCAACTAATTTCACTCATTAGTCATTAATCTCTCTATCTGCCAATTAAGCAAATCCTACAAGTATTATTTCTGGCCAGGGTGAACAATTAGATAACACTAACAGCCCTTCTTACTAAACAACCCCCTGGAAACCCATGCTTACACAGAAACTACAGGGTAATGAATGTAATGCCATCACTACAAACATGCACTCTACAACCAAAATAGATTGGCCCTGATAGACACATTTTTTGTACAGTATAGGCTACTCAGTCATACTCAGGTATAATCATCATAAATTAGCATGGCCTAATTACGTTTCACCTGCCAAGCTCCATATGGTCCCCAGTTCAGAGCAAAATAATTAGGTGGCTACATCCCAATTAAACAATTATCCAATGAAACCTCTGTAAAACAATTACCTGGTCATATCTGTACAATGATATTGGAAGTGTAATGTTCAGGTCAATGCACGAGCAGTATTTATTAAAAAAAAAATGTATTACAAAGAGGTAGCCACTGTGTTTTTGACAAACAAATAGTAATGCATCTCATGGACATTTCATCCTGTGCTTCGAGATGCTCCAGAAAAATCACAAAATTAATTCATCCTCCTTTCATATTTCAGAAGATGACATCATTGTAAGCAGCAATCTTACATGCAGTGATGTTTATGCAGAGGGACAGGAGAAACGGGGATGAAAGGTACTAAAGAGGGCACCTGCTGGGTTGTGATGTGATGAAGTGAAAGCCTCCGGGACTAAAAATGAGATCATCCAAATAGTATTGAGCATCTTAACTGGAACAATAGTGACCCCTATTGACAATTTTGGCTTTTATCTCCCTGTGATGAATGCATCATAGTCTCATCATGATACATGTTGTACATTGTACAGTGTACCTGTTCTCCATATCTGTTGTCTCCTTTCTGCTTTGCGGTGAAGTCCATGAAGTTGACCAGACCGTAGGTATAAGGCTGACCTAGTACAAGAGAAGAACTCTTGTTATCTGCAAATGAACAGAAATATTAACAGTATTGTTTTCTATTGGAATTTCACGAGTAGTAACGATCCAATGATGAACACATCACACAAATAGGGATCTTGCTAACAACAAATCTGACACTATACTCTTAATTTTATGCAACATTGCTCCACTGTTATATCTTTAACCCTTGTCTTTGTGACAAGGTTGGGGCAACAGTATGGGCTAATAGGCCAAAGCTCCCTGAGGCTCAGCGGTAATCAGCACATGTAGCAGATGGAGGGAGGTCTGCCTGCAGTGGTGGATGGTACACCCTTTGACAGAAAATGTGGGGGAGGGAGGGAGAGGAGGTTGTTTAATGGATCACTGAATGCTGCAGCAAGGTTAAGGGAACCAATCTCTGACACCTCACTTCCTCTCCAATCTCCCTCTCCTAGCAGCCAAGGCCCCCTGCCTATGGTGCATGTACCTGCACCCTGCACCCCTGCAGCTCCTCTGACAAACAATTATGTCTGCCCTTAACACACACACACTGTATTAATCCTTAGACCACTGCAGGCAACAATACAAATGGGTTTTTCAATTAGCATTTGGCTAATGACCATTTGCAATGTTTTCAGAGTTGTAAAAGTTGAGTTAGCAACATGTTTCATTATCTCTGCTGACCACTGTATACCAAACAGTTGCATAGATTTGTATATATTTTACATGTATAGTATTATTTGTTTACAAATTTATTTTTTTTAAAAATCTAAAAATTCATCCGCTGTAGTAGCATCTCTTGGCTTTGTACCAGTTAAGAGGTCACTGGAAGCTCTACGAGTCTCAGTGCCCCATTTCCACCAGTTGCTCACTTTGTCGTGATCGGGCCAGGCTGATCCGCAAGGCTCATCAGTTTTTAATATGGATTTAGGGGAGTGCTCATTACTGGTGTCCAAATCATCAACAGAGATGGTTACAATATTACAAGTTGGGCTGGGGTTCACAGAGTTACCAGTGGTGTTAGGATCTGTGTGGAAGATGGAGCTACACGCAGAGGAGAGGAGGAAGCTGCCCTGCTCACCCATCCCTGGCGAGCCACTGAGTAAAGACTGATCAAAAACAAAGCTCTGGTGAAGGTCTGTCAGCAGGTCCTGGGTTGTTTCAGATGGGGTGCAGGAGAGGTCTTGGCTAGAGCATCCCTGTGGTTCCTCTTGCTGGTGACATACAGTATAGCATATAAAGAGCTCAGCTGACAAACAGATACTGTAGCATAAGAGTCAATATGTACTATAAAATTAAAGTTATTACCTACCTGATGAAGTTTCTTTTCCAGGACACACTCAGTTGTGGCTACCTCGGCAAAACTGAAAATCAGTGAAGGGATGGAGTCTTCTTGCTTGAGTGACAGAGTAGCTGGAGAGCTGCACAGAGGAGTGACATTTGAGGGGACGAGACTGATATCTTCAGAAAGTCATGTAGCATGTAGTTATGTGAACATTCAGTGGACGACAATTAAGTAAGATATAATTATATTGTCACTACAGTTGTATGTACCTACACACCGTGACCATATGAGTAAAAATCAGGCACTGACTGGCTGCCTTAATTTCTGTAAAACTCAGATTGGAGATTCAACTTGCAACAAATATCAACCAGTTTTAATTTACCTGCTGATAAATGTTGTGAGAGTTATAATGAACTCTGACCTTGTGTCTGAAAGAAGGTTTTCATATGTGGAAGGTCTTGAAAGCCCATCAACGCTGAAAATATCATCTCCCTGAAAAATATCTGCTTTAACATCTTCTCCCCCTTCTAAAAGGTAAGAAAGTTCTTTTATTTCTTGGGAATCTCTCAATATGTATGGTGTGTGCAGAAAATCCAACACAAAGCTTACCATCCGCAGAAATCATCAGCTCTACCATGCTATCTTTGTTCAAACTGCTGAAAGAAATAGGTTCTGTGGCGCCATCTGGTGTCAGGACCAGCTCAGGGATATTTAGGAAGACATCAGTTAATGAGTGTGGTCTGTGCTCTTCTTCTTCTTCTTCTTCTTCTTCTTCTTCTTCTTCTTTTTCTTCCCTGTCTTGGTTCTGTCCATCTGTCAGCAGAGAGGAAATCCTCCGCAGGGTCAGAGTACTTTCATACACATAAAGGGGGTCCCTTTTCAATAGAGGAAAGGGTGAAGCTGAGGTAAAGGATGAGCCCGACACGGATCTCAGATCCTCAGAAGAAGAAAAAACATTCTCTTGAGTCTCAGGCTGCTGCTGCGAATATAAAACAAATTCCAGTGGTTATCATTTCTTAAAATCACAGGTCTACTGTATACTGCAGCCATTATTAACAGGGAGACTGAAAATATATACATTATAAATCACAGGATGTTCCTCTTCTGGGTCAGTTGTATATGGTTTTTGCTGTGTTTCTTGTGGCATGTCCATTGGGAAAGAGCTGGGTGTGAGATGACGCAGAGCCTCAGGGGACAGAAACCTATTTCTTTCTATGTGCTTTGGCCACACCATCTCCCTGAAATAAGAGCGCATCTCTTAAATAACCGGTGTATGACGTATGCTGTAGTTTTAAATTATTCAAGTAGTCGCTCCAATCCTGATAACCTCAGTACCTTAGCTTGGGATGTGGTTTTCTCACTTCCTTCACAGCCTTTCTGACCAGTTTGACCTGTTCTTCTGTTGATACTGCGCCCTCTTTCTGAGCCCGGTACAGCTCAGCAGACAGCGGACAGGGTGGCATTTCTGCAAAACAGTCTGATCAGATGAAGTCTCAGTTACATCCAAATACTGTTTAGTAGTATCTTTCATACCTTTCTTCATCTGTGTCAACTCTGTGGTCTCAACAGCACCTTCTTCACTCTGATAAAGATTTTGGAAAAAAAAAATCTCATTTCTAGGCTGTCTATGTTTGGTATGTACAGTATGTCTTGCTGTACATAAGTGATTCACCCACATTGTATCCAACACGAATGTCCTTTAAAGCCTCTGCACACAGACCAACTCCTTTACAAGCCTGGAGGAAGTACTTAACCATTTCTTTACTTTCCGTGTGGCCTCTCTTCAACAGAGCCCAGGCATCAGAGTTACAACTGGAGGTTGAATGCACACAGTGGGCCTATAAGTCAGTAATAAACCTGATACTTGGTGCTTTTATTTAATAATCTTATATTATCCAACATATAGTACCTGTTTTGAATAAGTACATCTGCAAAGAGCTTGGCATCATCAGCGGTCTCTACTGCAGGCCTGGTCCACTGGAGGTACCGTAATGCCTCTCGAGGCTCTTTCCTTGTCAGGAGACAATGGATGATGCAACGATGCTGCCAGGAGAGTGTGGGAACAGTGGCCTTTGGGCTCAATAATAGCTCCATGGAGGCCTGGGTTTGGTTGTGACATAGCATAAAGCACTTTAGTAAGTAACTTTCTTATCTGTGAAGAAAAAATATATTGTAGCTCTTCTCATTACCTATGAGTGGCACATTGGAGCTTATTAAATTAATTTGTAATACTCAAGAATCTTGTTTGTGTCACCTGCACACCATTATGGCTGTTGAACACTAATGTGATCAACAGCATGGTTTAACTGGCCCTCATAGCTCACAACTACAATTCAAGAAAATAATTTTTAAAAAATGAGAATTCATTAACTCAACTGATGCATGAAATCTGTTTTCTTTCTCAGTTTCATACCTTGATGTGTCCATGATCAAACATCCAGAAGGCTCTGATTTGTTGGGAAAAGGTGGATGGAATTGTGAAGGCGTGACAAAAAGACTGAAGGAGGTCATCTTTGCACTGCAGGAAATTTGCCACATCCAGGATGAAGTACATGAGCTGTGTCATAAAAGTTAAGAAGTATTTAATCTAAATTAATTTTTAATTTTATTTTATAGAAGCAAAAATTGGGTATGTCCTACAGAAGATGGTGCATTTGGATGGATACAATGGCCTGGACTGACATGATGTCAATATGAGGGATCAGCACGAGCTTCAGCAGCGCCTGCAGATCAGGGGGCGGATAGCACAGATTTGTGCAATCTTCAGACGTCCAAATGCATCCATGTTGGCTGCCCAGCTGTGTCATCATGCTCTGTATCAAAGAGCTAAATCTTTCCATTTCTCCCTTCTCCCATCTAATAAAATGCAAAAGTGTAAAAAAGCAGATAGGAAATGGATAAAGAATGTTCATAGAGAGAAAGAAATGGCAGAGTGTCTCTAAAATCCTGAAATCATTTCAGTTACCCAGGTGTCTCAAGACAAGCTTTCCGGTGGCTGTGATCCATTTCCTTCCACATCTGAGTGATACGCTTCACTTCTTGTGCCTCTGTCAGAAGCAGCAGAGAACAAAATTTAGAGGTATGATAACAGTTCTTCATCCCAATTTATTAGTGAGGGATGATATCTATACCAGGAAACTTGGGCAGAAGCCCCATGATGCCCCACCACTGAACCAGCTGTCCAAGCCAGATGTGTTGCTTTAGAGTCCTATGCTCTCTGTTCCAGCAGCCATGTCGGATGCCTGAGGAGCTGTATGTGTCCTTGCAGACAATGCATGGGACCCCCACACCTACACACAAACAAGAAATTACATTTTATTAAGGGTTTATCATGTCACAACATTAAAGAGTAGAATATCTATAACACAAACACCATACTGCTCCAGGTGTATGCTGTACGTGTACCGTGCCAGAGGTGGGCTGAACAGAGCTGCTTCCTCCCCCACTGGGCCAATGTGAGCAGGTTGCTTAATCTCTGGAGCAACACGTGCACTCTAGTGAATGAGCTCCGGTCCAGGAACATCCACAGACCCTGGCAGCGGCTGAAGCCTGTGGGAATAATTAAGACACAATAGATACAAAGATCCAAATTATACTGTATGTTACTCATAGTGACATGAACTTGTTGAGTGAAGGGGTTGTGCACTGAATGTACACCCATTTCAGGAAATAACCCTGATGTATTGAAGGTTTGGTTAGATTTTTCTGTCTAATATTGTAGGGTCTTTACCCTAAAATATAAAGCGCCTTGAGGCGACTGTTGTTGTGATTTGGCAATATATAAATAAAATTGAATTGAATTGAATTAAATTGAATTAGGCTTGGAGGATACAAATTTTCAACTTAAGATCTTTTAAGATCTAGACTCTACAAAGGCACAATACTAAATCACTAAGCTGCACATTTAGAATGACTAATAATATGACATGTACTTACATAAGGTTATTAACTCCTTTTTACCAAACTCTGCCGTCCGCTGTACCCAGCAGCTAAATGTTGGTATAATTTCCCCCGCATCTGCATCACCTTGTTGAAGATACAGTGTTGAATCAAACAATAAATACTGCGGTATTAGGTGGTCTTTGCAAACACTGTACAGAGCAATAGTTTCATGATATATGGACGTGTCATTTTCTACCTTCAGCTGTAAGCTTCCTCAACCAGCGGATGATGGCTTTTATGTTGTTACTGGCCAATGCCTTATACCACTGACCCTCTGTATCCAGCATGATGCTGAGCTTGTGGTATCAACACCAAGACAAGGGAGATCACACACAAAATAAGTGGGTATATGAATTTACTTTACCTACTGTTTTGTACAGGTCTTTCAACTGTAGCCCATGTAATGTACTCAAGGATTTTTAAGTGGTTGAATAACATGTACACTTAAGGCTAGAAAATCTCTCTTAGACATGTTTCCACACTTAGATCAACGGGTTGTGCAAGACCAGATTAAAGCATGATGATTTTAGTAAGCATGATTTTGCATTTATTGGGTTTTCAGATACTTACTCAGTGCAGTGACTGCGTTCTAGTTTTCTGCAGTAGGTCAGTAAAACTTCCCTCTTGGTCTGGTAGTGGTGAGTGCTGTGAGTTCTGTCTGCCTTGTGGATCTGCTGACTGGTCCATTGGCTGCAGTAACATTCTCTTCTTACACAAGCTACTTTCGTACATGTTAATCCTCTAAGCTCACTCTCAGTTAACATTTCATTGGCTGATTTGCAGCGTAGCAGTGACTGCATAGTTATGTCTTAAGTGATAGAGGGAAGAAAACTCCCCTCTTTTTTCCAGCCTAAGTCTTGTAGACATTTGGCATTTTTGGCCACACCCCAGTTAGTGATGTCACAACAAGTGTTTTCATTGGGTTTTTTTGCATTTTCATGCACATGTGCTGGATTTGAGGCATTGAGACTGAATGTCTGGATTTTGGATTGTTGGTTAGTAAAGACATTTCAAAGCATTTTATAGACAAATAAAAATTAATTTAAAAAATGTGAAATTCACTGATAATGAAAGTAGTTGCAGCCTCACTGGGAGGTTTCTACCAGTAGAGAGCAGTGCAGCCACAGTTTGCATCAGTGTGTGTTAAGCCTTTATTGATGTATTTACTGTTCTGTACTATGCATTTGGTCTTCATAAAAAACACCAGAGGACAAACTATGTTTTTGTATCTTTACAGTCTTTCTGTATGTACATAATTAATTTTTACTTGTCATTAAATGATGTCTTAAACTGCGCAGTTAGGGTGATGCTGCTGATACAGAGAAAACCTTTTAAACTTTAACTTTATGCTTTTGGAATACTTTTACTTTTGACACAAAAACACACACACAAAGGCAATCAGCCATTACTTTCACAGTGTCGGGACAGTCAGATTTGCATAGGTGGCAGAAGGTGGGTCCAAATCCCTTGTGAGGCCCAGGGCTGATTAATGATTAAAGGGGATTAGGAGGAGGACTTGGCTGCTAGTCTCACTCTGATGCTGCTGTGGCTGCATTCACGCTATCTGTGTCACTACGACTACTCGCCACTCTGGACTAAATCCAAGGATGTTGGTAAGAAAACAACCTGAAAATGGGAGGGAAAGTGGTATCAGATGTTCACCATGACCACACTTAGGTGAGTAACATGGACTTTTTGGATTTTTAGTTTCTTTAATTTTATCTTGGGGAACTTTATTTTTGGGAATACTTGATCGCTGATTTAAAAAAAATAAAGTTATGTTTTTAAAACAAAAATTACATTTTGTTGAACTCTTATTTTGGTTTATATGTAAATCTTGCAGTTCCTGTTTATATATGACTGATCAAATGTCAGGATATTTTGTCTTAACAGTGTTTTTCTGTTCTAGAAACTGTGCAGTTATGTGAGAAATTTCTTTTTATACTCTCACCACTACAGGCTTACAGACCACCTACAGTACAACCATAATGCCGCATCCACACGATATCAATCTTGACTACCAGGCTAAGCTGCTTATGAAAGGACCTTCAGAGAACTGTACAACCAAACCCCCTCCACTTGTTCCCCTGCATCCCTTGGAAGATAACCTGTTCCTCTCCCCTGCTCTATCTGTGTCCTACCCTTAATCCCAACTTGGACTTGAATGAAAACTCAGAGAAGAGTTATAGACAATGGCAGTCTTAAGAGTTAAGTTTACCAAGACCAAAAGGGACAAGCTGGCCCAGGTGCTCTGGATCCTTAACTGGATCTCAGTGGTTACAGGGGCCATCCTGTTCAGCCTAGGGCTCTTCCTCAAGGTGGAGCTCCATAAGAGAGGAGAGGTGATGGCTGAGAGGGACATCCAGTATGTTCCCAACATGCTTATAGCTGTAGGTCTCATCGCTTGTGTCATAAACTTCCTGGGTGGGAAAATCTGCTACGACTGCGTGGACACCACCAAGTTTTTGCGCTGGAAGCTGATCATGCTGCCCTATATTATATGCACCTTCTTCTTCACCTTTTGTGTGCTGGTAGGGGCTCTGATGTGTTACAGCATGCATGGGGAGCTGGAGGAGTCTCTGAACCTGGGACTCACAGAGGCCATGAAGTTTTATAAGGACACAGACACACCAGGACGCTGCTTCCTAAAGCACACAGTGGACATGCTGCAGATCCAGTTCCAGTGCTGTGGAAACAATGGCTATAAGGACTGGTTTCAGATTCAATGGATAAGTAACCGCTACCTGGATATGTCCCAAAAAGAGGTGGTGGAGTAAGTACAAACTGCAGAAACAGGGCACTGTTTTAGTAGAGTATATTCATATTTAAGAGGGCTGTATAAAAAATGACTAGCAGAGAAAGAAATCTTTAAATAACACACATTAAAAACAATTAAAGTAGCTATAGTATAAGGGTGATTATCTCAGTAGTTGGTAGGGACAAAAATAGAGCTAAAACATTGAGCTAAAACAGAGTGAATATATAGATTTATATGTCCCAAGTGGCCAGAAACATGACTAATAATAATGCTGCCCTGTAACTGCTGAATGTGTAAATATGCTTGTTAAATAGTTCACCTTATCAGCTGAATAGGAGATTATATGTAGTGTGTTCACAAACTGATCATGTGGTCCCTCTACAAATGTAACTGTGACATGGAATAATAATTTTCACAACATAACTGCAGTTAGAAATATAGTGTCTAACTGTCCAGGTTGTACCCCTCAGTGTCAGCACCCCCACCAGAGACCCTAGTTGGTTAAGCAGTTAAGACCATGGATGGATGGATGGAAACGTATAGAGAGCAAACAGCAAAAGCCATTTGTTATTTCTGAATAAAAAATTAAAATTGATACAGTATGAGATTTAAAATGTCCAAAACAGACTTTTAGTTTTTTCTTTTGGAACATGATGACTATTGGACATTTATGCAAAATAGTGCACATGTAACTAGATAATACTCCATTTGCATATTTCCACTTGCAGTACAAAAAATAATTGTCATAAGTAATGGGTTTACTGGTTAATTGTGTTTTTCAGTTATATTTTGTGGAATTTTACAATAGATATCTATAAAGGACGTTATCTCAAAATTGTTTTGTTTTGTTTTGTTTTTTTTTGGGGGGGGGGTCTCATAAATACATTTTCTACAGTCCCAAACAATGACCATAATGTCTAACACTATGGTCATGAAGCACCTCAAGGCAAACTTCTCTTCCTGCTTTCTAGCCGATTAAGGAGTAATGTGGAGGGAAAGTACCTATTGGATGGAGTCCCCTTCAGCTGCTGCAACATCAACTCGCCCCGGCCCTGCATCCAACAGCAGATCACCAACAACTCTGCCCACTTTAACTACGAGCACCAGACGGAGGAGCTAAACCTTTGGATGAAAGGGTGTCGACAGGCGCTGCTGGAGTACTAC
Organism: Paratilapia polleni; assembly: GCA_015106735.1. Taxonomy (NCBI): domain Eukaryota; kingdom Metazoa; phylum Chordata; class Actinopteri; order Cichliformes; family Cichlidae; genus Paratilapia; species Paratilapia polleni. Next base: position 2,623 of record VUQI01025587.1, on the reverse strand, counting down.
ACACACATTATGCAGTCCATTGGCCTCACGGTCCTCATCAGCTGGCTGTTTGAGGTGAGGAAACAAGTCAGTTTTAGAGGATCTTCCTGGTGGGGTTAAAGTGAAATTTCACAAAATCTGACGAACTTTTTCAAGTCTCTGCAGCACTTGAGATCAATTGCAATCTCAACCTTTATATCATGTTTTGTGTTTATTTTTATGTGTGATCCTGTCAGTAATATGGGTCTCTGTGCCTTGTTTCAGCTGTCGGTGTTGACAGGGGTTCGTTACCTCCAGACCTCCCTGGAAAATGTGCTGAGACAGGGAGACCCTAACTCTGAATCTGATGGCTGGCTGCTGGAAAACAGCTTCATGGAAACTGCCCGCATCAACCTGAATATCATCAAGAGTCTTGGCAAGGGCAACCAGATAGACACAGCCAGCAATGGAGACCCCAATATTAATGTCCCCTCCACCTCAAAAGCACACTATGGTCCTGATAATGTTTCACCAAAACAAATAGCTGAAGCCAGTTGACCTTTTGACCTTTCAGTCAAAAGACCTCAGTGAACAACATCCATAAAACCCACAAAGGGCCTTGAAAGTTGTACTCATTACATTTGGAGTTCTTCTCTGTATGCCTGAGGTGAAGAACTAAGACTGGGCACTTACACAAAGGATTTTGTCTGTGGAAAATTAAACATATTGTGAGGACAATATATGATCACTGAATGACAGGGAATTCTTCTGTGGATAAAGCCTTGTTAACTTTATACAAATTAATTTGTCTTTGCATAAATGTTCCTTTTTATTTTCACATGAAGACCATAATTTAAGTCTCCATTAATGCACAGACATTTGATAAACACAAGGAATAACCAACAAAATGCTACCAGAACACCTTAAATGCACCTTTGCATTTATTTTGCAGGTGTCTGAAACTCTATTGGAGGGATGGAACATTATTACTTCAAGAGTTATTTCATCATTGGGTGTTTCGATGATGTTGAAAAAGTTGGATAGAGATCTGGTGACTGCTATGATTTCCATACACATTAAACCATTCAGTGACCCCCTGCACCATGTGGATGGGGCCATTGTCATCCTAGAAAAGAAATACTTCATCTTAGGATGAGGGTAATCACTCAGAATAACTCCTCTAAAGGGTTTACTGGACCCACACCATGCTAACCAAATGTCCCCTATAGTATCGCAAAGCCACCACATTTCCTCACTTCAAATTCCTTTAATTTGTCACCAGTCTGCATATATTTTTGCTATTTTTTCTATAAGACTCTCTGTACTGTAATCTATTTTTTACAAATGACATCTTGTTGCCTGTGTATCGTGGTTTTGCAAAGAGCAGCCAAAACAACTCTGTACACCTATCAATTGCAACACTAGAATCAAAATGAACTTGAAATGTATTTATTGTTCAAAGAACACGGCTGTGGGTCAATAGTTGAAGCACCCACCATTTTTTTTCACGATTTCATCCGAGTGTCGGAAAATCTATTCAGAAGTTGGAGTTATAGCAGAAAAGCCCATGAGTTACATTTCACAATGAAAGGTCTTTAGTGATTAGTTTCTGGGTGGTTAGACGAGTAGTAACAATCTTGGATCCTCAGTGTGCCCTTTTCCCCTGAGTTGCCTAACTGCAACTTACACAGTAACTTATACAGTACCTTTTGTGTTTACACATAAGTAGCTATTTTTTTAGAATATTCAAGCCAGTGCTACAATGATTATCTTGTGCCTCAGCAATGCCATACCATGTTTTAATGCTCTAATAAAAACCACTTTTCGCTGGGATGAGCAAAAGCTTGACAATAAACTTCTTGAAACTTTTGTCATTGCTTTATGAGAATTTCAGTTTCTGCAAACTAGCCTTGCTGACACAATCTGCTTTTCCTGCCTTTCTTTTCCAAAAAGAGCTAGGAAGTCACTTATTATACCAATACTAAATTTATGCTGTACTTTTCAAATGAAAATTCAATTATTTAGAAGCAGTTAATAACAGAGAACAGATCATTCCTTTTTCCACTGGTTTATTCAAATCTCTGACACTATTGGGTTTTTTTTTGTTTGTTTGTTTTTTTTTACTGATTCAGAGCATTGGAACAGACTGCCTGCAGATTGTCTTGTGTCTTTATTTCCACAGCCTGGAAGTCATGAAGTACTGTCAAACAACACAAAAAGGAAGAAATTATATATTCACACATTTTTTTTTCCTGAAATGGTAAAGAAAATGTGGAGTTCCTGAAAACATATACTGGGATTTAAAAAAATGTTTTTCTTAAATAAAACACTGCAATAGATCATTAAAAACTAAAGTTCAGATACCACATGATAAAATGCAACAACGTGCCTCACAATAGTCCCTCCAATCATTTTTATGATTACAAGTATTTTGGCTTAATAAAAGGTTTTCTAAAAGAGATCTTGCAACATCATATTGTATTTGAATCTTTTTATATAATTAATTTCATAATTATTAAAGTCAGTAAGCACAGATGTGAGATTTATGTAACTATAAAAATGGCTGAAATTCAGAAAACTGGTGCATCTATAGGATATAAGGAAGTCACTGAGGCAGATTACCATATACTTTTCTTACAATACTGAATCTGCTTGATGCGATCTT
>VUQI01025586.1:20573-37015 GCA_015106735.1 Paratilapia polleni | reverse complement strand
TGCTTGAATTCTTGCGCCAGGAATGGCATAAAGTCACCCAACAGCAATGTGAAAGACTGGCGGAGAGCATGCCAAGACGCATGAAAGCTGTGATTGCAAATCAGGGTTATTCCACCAAATATTGATTTCTGAACACTTCCTAAGTTAAAACATTTGTAATGTGTTGCTTAAAAATGAATATGAACTTGTTTTTTTGCATTATTTGAGGTCTGAAAACACTGGACCTTTTTTGGTATTTTGACCATTTTTCATTTTCTGCAAATAAATGCTCTAAATGAAAATATTTGTATTTGGAATTTGGGAGTTATGTAGTCAGTAGTTTGTAGAATAAAACAAAAGTGTTCATTTTACTCAAACATATACCTATAAATAGCAAAATCAGAGAAACTGATAATTTTGCAGTGGTCTCTTAATTTTTTCCAGAGCTGTATATATGTTGACGGTCAAAACTTTATATAAAAGAAAAAGACATATTCTGATAGTTTAGGATTAAAGTCATCATCGATTATGACTTAGACCTCAAAGGGTTAAAAGAAAGTTTTTTTCTGCTGAATTTGGCCAATTACTTACCTGAAAGGAATATTTGGGTTTTGTTCTGTAATATTGTATTAATATTGTATCTTAATTTTTACTTGTCCTGAGGTGGCTGTTGTTTTGAATTCTTGCTACATGAATAAAACTTAATTGAACTGAAACAAAACAAAGATATTTGCTGGCAGGCTTGAGCATAGCCATACAGCTTTGATATTTTATCATAAGGCATGTGCACCAAAAGTGTATACAGATGTTTAAATCTTGTGATGCTTTATAAGTCAGTGTTCATAAATTTTAGAAACCTGAGACTCTGTCTTCATTTTAAACACCAAGTTTAACAGAACTGAAGAAATCTTGGCAGATTTGGTTTTTGGGGTTTGAACACTGCATGACACCACAATGTGTCTCCAAAGGTGGAACCAGTGACAGATACTTGAGAGTTAAACAAGCTTAATTCTTAGCATTTTGCAGAGACATGCACTGAATATTTCACTGCTCACAATTTATTTACCAATAGAAACCAGCAGGTTTCTGTCAACTATCTTGACAATCTTGCCAGCTGCAGCAGGTCTGTGGGAGTTCACAAGAAGAAGAATTGACATTTCAGTCCAACGCCAAAGCTTCCTGTGGTTAATTCAAATCTTATTCTCAGTGTAAGCCTCACAGGAATATGATGATTTAACACCTGCTCTGACTTATCTGTGCTGCTCTCTTTACAAGAAACAAAAGCACTGTTGCAGAAAAAGCAAAGAAAAAAGTATTTTCCTCATCTTAGCTTCACAAAGGGGCCTATTCCTGAAATGGAACTCTTCTACCCTCTGCTGGTGAAAAGCTGGAAAGTCTCCTTGTATTAGCTCTGGAATTACTGTATGTTTGCAAACAGTTCTTAAGACGTACAAAACCACAGAAAAAACTTTCTTTTCAGACTTCTTTGTCAACCCATTATCCCTGAGTCTATCCCAGCTGTCACAAGGCGAGAGGCAGGGTACACTCCCGACAGGTTGCCACTCCATCAACATACTTCCACTTAATAAAATGCCAGTAATTGCTGACTTAAAATGTCTTCAGCTATGGAAAGAAAGGAGAATAGTATGGATAAATATGGAAGAATTAATTGGGAACCATATGAACCCTGAGGCATATAAATAACATGTGCTTACTTTTTTAATGTCAGTGGCTACGTGGCCTCCTTAGCTACAGTAGTATTCTACTCATATTCTTGGGATATGTGTTGTTTGTTTGTTACTGCTGTACAGAAAGTATTTTCTTTGCCTCCATCACTTTAGTATCAGAGTGCAGGTTTCTGCCTGAGGAGCTTCCTAGAAAATTATTAAGAAATCACATAAATAAATAAGCCCAGTGCACCTTCTTGATTGTTGCCAATTTGCTTTATTCATAACAACACTGTACAAAATGAATCACAGAAAAACATCTAACTTCTTGGTAGCACACTTTGCATGGAGGACCACAGAGCATTATTATGAAATGTAATAATCATGTAAAAGAAATAAAGAAAGTTATTTTGAGGTAAGACACAGGAGGGAAACACTGCATCATCTGTAAGTGCCTGTAGTCAAAAGCTCTGTGACTTGTCATGTGGCGCCTCCTGCCCAAAGTTGTTGGTGCTGTTGTTTTTCCATATTTCACTGTGTTGTATGTGTTGTTCTGCACAACACATTCAGTCTTGTTAAGCAAGCCTCTTAGTGATCACAGCCAAACAGCTCCAGAGACACTTTGTGCTGCTCAGGCAGGGACCTGGCAGCAACAAACACCATGGGACTTCCAAAGTGGTAGAAGTGATTTCCTTTGATCACCTTAACTCCTCCAGGACCGCACATGGCAGTATCAACCTTATTGAGGACGGAGATTGGACGCTGGTTGCTTGCAACACGAGGGGTGGCTTTCAGGTCTACATCATACATGTGCTGACCTGGTGGAAAAAAGGTAGGAGGTAGTGTGTCCATGAAAAAAACTTAAGGCAACATATCTATCGAAGAGTCTAACTTGGGTCTGTGTAAGTATAATTGTATTTTTGAGTAAGTGGTAATCTAGTGATTTTCTAATAAAAAAACATAAGACATATGTAAAAACTAAGATGTCTTGAGTTCAAAAGTGATCTCAGATGTATAAATAACTACTATACTATGTAACTACATGTGGCATTATTTCCCAGTGCCTCTAACTACACAGAAAGGAATTTTGAAAGCAATCCTATTGGTAATCCATGGATTGTCACCACCTGCAGTCAGTATTTTCGCCTGTGTTTATACCTTTGATGATGTGAGCAATGTGATGGTCCTCGCAAACGAATGCAGCATCGATGGGGCCCTTAATGCCCAGCTCCTCTTTCACAGGCTTGGGGTAACCATCCAGGTGGGTGTGTGGCTCACCAACTTTGTAAACATACAAATGGTCATCCTGAGGAGAAATAAAACACAGATAAATATGGTGGTGTTTTAGTCTTGGAAAAGAGGTAATGACAAGATCCGTATTGTGTGTCTGTGTGCTTACTTCTGTGGTTTACCTTGATCATGTAAAGATGATTCTCATAAGAGAAGACAGCATCCACCTCACTGTGCAGCTCCTTGAAAGCATTCTCGATGGTGTCAGCATGCATTGTGTCATTGTCATCTTTACGGAGGAAGTGGTGGCCTGTAAAACAAGAGGTTAACTTAAAGATGCCGTGAACACTGGAAGTGCGGTGAAATAGAAAGCCTAGCCTTGCCCAAAACACCTACTATCACTTTTGTACAGAGACAGAATTGTAAAAACAACAACATTTAGATGCTGGAACTACACATAACTGTATACATCACTTGCTTAAAAGTGTTCTGATGTCAAATCTCACCCCTAAAGGCATATATGTTTCCAGCATCGTCTGATGTGATGGCATCCAGGTGAACACGGCTGCATTGCTCTCTCTCCAAATGGTCACTGTCATTACCTGAACAACAACATCAACAACAACAAAAAAGTTAAAAATAGAGCAACAACAGCCAAGAGCTATGTACTTTAAATCTGCCATTGTGACAGATTTGGAGAAAAGTCTATGGGAATGCTTTATAGATAATGTATTCCAAGATTTAGGCAAAATAAGCCTATAATAATGACGTGAAACTGTACACATTTCAGTGATAACATCTGCTCCCATTGCTTACGTTGATTTTTAACTTACTGAACTTGGAGCATCTCATGAAGTAGTCGCGTGCCTCTTTGGGGTATTTGCCGTGCACCTCTCCAGTCTTTGGATCAAATTTAGAGAACAAGTGTCCGTGGAAGCAGTAGTAGTGCTCCATAAAGCGGAAAGCAGACGTGCAGTTTGGCATAGACTTGAACTCTTTCTCATCTACAGCCTTGGTTCTAACATTGTAGTGGTAGATTTCATCCCCTTTAGGAAAAATAAATAAATAAATAAAACAATGACACGTGGTTTTAAGTGTTATATTTTGAAGTTATTCTTCAGATAGCTTTTCCTTCTGTAGATACTGAGAAATGCTCTCAGTATCATAGAAATAATAACCGTGGTTTTCTCACAGTGAGGTCAGTAAGAACACGCATTTACCTTTGAAGAAGATTACAGAGTCTTCATTGCACTCTGGCTTGGGACATTCCACAGCAGCATCCAGGTGGTCAGGGATTCCAGGGAAGACTTCAGAGATATTCTTGGGGTAGCCACCCTCCAGCTTGTGCTGGTAATAGCTGAACACCATGTGGTCCTGGATCAAATGTCCACAAGTATCAGATTAAACTGACAAATTGTTAGCTCAAAGGATCTATGGTGACTCTCAGTTTGCATCTCTTTCAGAAAGTAGCAATGCAGACAGAACTTACTTTGCAAAGGCTTCATATTAACAGCAGTTTTCTTATTTCTTGTTCTGGATCTGCCTTTATATCTTAAATTTTCAGAACCTTGAAATCCCTCCTTTGAGCTCTAACTATTTTTTAGTCTTTAGACTTTAGTCTTTAGATTTTATGAGGACTACACATTATTACTGCAATACATAACTGCATAGAAAGTAATAAAAAAAATGTAATTTACTGCATCAGTACTTTTTCAGCACTGATTTACCATTAGAGAGAAGCACATTTTATAACCCAAAATGTTTCTAAAAGCCTTCTGTCAAAGAGAACCAGAGTCCATTTGGGCAGTTGTGGGATGGTGGGACTTACTACATCATCACACATTAACAGCTGTAATTACTACTGAGGGTGTTAAAAAATGACAAGGGAATTTGTGGTACAAACCAGTCTAGACTACCCAACACCCAGGAAAAGAGAATAAAACCCTAAACTCTGACCTAAACAGCTGCAAAAGCTACCCCTTTCATGGCTTCAGCTACACTGGGGATATCATCAGTTTGTCTCAGTGTCTCATCTTTTTTTTTTTTTTTTTTCAGTTTCTGAAAGAAACTTGGCCTACTTCAAAAGAGTATAAGAGCCTGAATATGAACCTGAGGCAGCAAGACGTCTTGTGACAGTGACACTGTCTGATAAAGTGATGGAGGCAAGTTATGTGCTAGAGGTGCCCTCATCAGACAGTCAAAAAGAAGAATTATGATGGCATAACGGAGGCTATTTTGCACAGATATGAATACAGGTGCGACTTGTAATTTCAGCTTGCCCTTTGGTGTCAGTTGTGCACAAAATGTTTGAAAAACCACTGGCCCACATAACTCCAGCCCTCTATCCATACTATTCTGCCAGGCTGTCTGCAATTACAGCTGTTATGTCCCTTCTGGTTTAGTCTTCCTATCCATCTTGCTTTGTGTTGAAATCCCTCCTGGTCTGTTTAAATTGTTTACTTTTATGGTTGTTTCCCAGTTGCCAAACTCTTTTCTGATCAATAACATAGTTAGACTTTGCTAGACCGCACCTTGAAGAAGAACATGTGGTCATGGTCAGTGGGCTTGTCTTCATAGTGCATGCGGAAAGCAGCATCCACATGGCCCAGGTGGTGAAGGTCATCCAACTCGGCAAAAGACGCATTAGAGAGCTCAGCTTGGCCATGGAAGCCCTTGAATAAATGGTCACCTGATAGAATACAGTATACAGGACGCAGTCTGTAAATATTCACACTTTTTCTACAAGTTGTGCAAATTGTGACTTGAAAGTTCATTCAGAGGAACTAGAACTAGTATGATTTTAATGAAAGGAATACTTACTCATTTAGAGCTTTATGATCAACAAACACATATTAAAAGTCTGATATACTCTGAGGACATAACTTCCCCTTGTGCAGAGCCAAAATAGATCATCTGAAAAAGCCTACCCATGATTCCTCAGTAATGACTTACCCTTGAAAAAGTATGGGATTCCCTCTTCATTCACTGCAACAGCATCCATCTCAAGACCTTGACAGCGGTCAAGGACATCTGCAGAATATTAGGTGAAAGTGAAACGAAAGTTCCTAAAACATGATGTGATAGCACATGTGATGATAAATCTCTCTGAATTAAAATAAATCTTTCAACTCACGTGATCCATGTCCATGTGCATGTCCATGTCCGTGTGCATGTGCATGTGGAGGTGCATGTGGAGGTGCATGTGGAGCTGCATGTGGAGGTGCATGTGGAGCTGCATGTTCTTGCCTGGTTGAAGAGAAGAGGAAAAGCATGTTATCACCTCAGACCATTCCATTTTAAGCTGAGGCTCGGGCTTTTTACTTTTACAAATAAAAACTACAAAGAAAAGCATATGGCAGCAGTTTTTGTATCTTCATCTATCTTTCAGCTCAAGTTATATTGTATGAACCCACAAATTAAAATGATAAGATCATATGGGTTTAAAACAAATCATACTGATGTAGCCTATTTACTTCAATAATACTATTAGCCAATTTAGAAAGTATGCAACAATGTTTTCATTATCATAATAATATTATTCTTTCCTCTGTCAATGCTGCTTCCCTCAGTGAGGTATGAAAACTGACTTTAGTAGAATTAAAGCCTTGCTTGAGATCTGTAATGATGTCTGCATCTGCTACAAAAAGGAAGATGCAAACTTTTTAGATATTCAATTTAGACAATCATAAGTAGGACTGACATAACATGATGTCCATGGTAATGCATTATATGGACTAGTTTTAAGTTTTAATGAACAAAGGCTAAACTAGCAGCTGCATAGAAGGAAGTAAAAACACATCAAAAAGCTTTAAATTGCCTGTGTTTTGTCCCTTTATTAGAAGTGCAAGACTACTTACGCCTGAGCCCATGCCAGGGCCAAGGAGAGAAACAGGATATGAGAGAGCAGCTTCATGATGAGGATTCCTCTGAGACCAGAGAGACCTGGAGAGCTGGGCCAAAGGTACCCTTGCTACTGCTGCTGCACCCTTTTATACTGTAGCCCAGTTTACAAAGGTCACGTCACATTGGGTACCGGAGGAGGAGGGGACAATGTGCACAAGCAGTAAGTTTATCAAAGACACCGACAATATTTGATGTGCCCCACAGAGCTCTACCCCAGACATGTCACTGTTCAGACCAGCTACCAGGAAAGTGAGTCCTGGTGCAGCAGAGATTCACAGAATTTGATGGGCTTCTCTCTTTTTTTTTTTTTTTTTTGGACACAAAAGTCTAAATCAATAGATGTGTACCTTATGTCCTTCAAAGGACACTGGGATCTAATACATGCATCACAGCATTGAATATATATAGCAGATATTTATGTACCAACTGCTTCTGAGAACTTGGCTGAATATTCCATAGCATTATATCCCACATGCCACATTAATGCATACCTAATGTAATATATGCATAAAATACCTGCTTTTTTGTGGTTATTATTTGCTCTCTTTTGCTTCATATAGTTCATTGATGTTTTTAATTCATTTGACGTGACAAAGATTCTGCAGTTTACTGAGGCACTGGAACTATTTAACTATTTCATATTGTATAAAAACCCCTGTTTGTTTATGTGTATTCTTTTTTGCTTTGATTTGTTTTTGCATTATAATGTACAGACAACCGAACAGTTTTACTTATCATATGCAATAAATATGTTTCCAGAACATTCCAGAAGTCTGCCTGAGCTGGGTCTGCAGGCCAGACTGGATCCAACTAACTGAGAGGTTACTAACCCACTACCCCTAGAAAATTAAACAAAAACTGCTGACTACAGTGTTTCACAATCCTCTGTGTTGTATAATGTTTGTAAGGTGAATATTAACAGAGAAGTGGGTTGGCCTCAGTGTATGTTATACTTATCAGTAAAATTAGTCCACTTTGTGTTGGCTCCATGTACGTGCTGCCTTCCATCAATGATTTAAAACAAAAAATAGCTTGCTCTCTGCTTCCTATTAGTTGCTAATATGGTATGAAATAGATAAACAAAAGATATATTAAAACTCTTAGGAGATTAAGTCATTGACTTAAGAATAATTTTAAGTCTTAAGTCTTTTTTTTTTTTTAATACTAGAGGAGCCTTTCTTTCATTTGACTGATGTGAAATTTGCAAGGTTTCCTTAAATTATCTCTTAGTATTTCTGATTGTGAACTCTTTGGTGTACTTTATTAATGTGATTTTAAGTGGAGAATTTTAGACTGTTTTACCAAATTGCTGTTTTGAATCTAGGTATTCAATGCTGAAAAGTACAGGTGAGAAATTCACTCTGTGAAGTTAAAAAGGAATGCTAACAATGGCTGACAAACTTGTCTGTGAACAGTTTTTCATTGCATCTACAAGTCAAGCATAGCACTAGTACAGACAGTCCAAAAAGTCAAGATTAGTGTTAGTCCTAACAGATCAGCTGATCTCAGTTGCAGCCCACATCAGCTGATTACTCTGCTGATGGCCTTCTGCACATCCAACTGGCAAATTTCTGAGCACTGCAAGCCACTTTGCAACCCACCTCTACCTTAGCTCCTCCTTTCCCGCTGTTAGACTTCATCGGTGTCATATCTGTCCTCATACATGCCTGCCCTGTTCTGTGCTGGGTTCTTGTTGCTACTCTCTCTTTTCATGTATGCACATGGAAGGAAAGGGAGGTCCCAGAACAGAGTCATACCGCCAAATACAACCCCAATACCAAAAAGGTTTGGACACTGTGTAAAATGTAAATAAAAACAGAATGCAATGATTTGCAAATCTCATAAACCCATATTTTATTCACAATAGAACATAGAAAACATATCAAATGTGTAAACTGAGAAAATGTACCATTTTAAGAAAAGAATAAGGTCATTTTGAATTTGATGGCAGCAAAACATCTCAAAAAAGTTGGGACAGGGCGATGTTTACCACTTTAGCATGCCCTCTTCTTTTAACAACGGTCCATAAACGTCTGGGAACTGAGGAGACCAGTTACTGGACTTTGGAGAGAGGAATGTTGTCCCATTCTTGTCTGATGTAGGAGTCTAGCTGCTCAACAGTCCTGGGTCTTCTCTGTCATTTTTTTCATTTCATGATGTGCCAAATGTTTTTAGTTGGTCCCTCTCCTCTTTAGTCCAGAGGACTTGGCATCCATGTTTTCCCAAAAGAATTTTAAATTTCAGTTCATCTGACCAACGACAGTTTTCCACTTTTCCTCAGTCCATTTTAAATGAGCTTGGGCCCAGAGAAGACGGCGGCATGGATCATGCTCACATATGTGTCATGATCCTGGGTCTTTGACCAAGTTTTTGGACTTTCAAGTTCTGTTTATTATGAAATATTTTCTGTTTGATAATTAGTCTGTTTATTGTTTATGTTTAACCGTTCTGTTATTCCTTTGTATTTTTAATCCTTAGTGTTTCATTCCCTCAGTGTTCCCCGTCTTATCCTCTTGTGTCTATTCCCCTAGGTTTAGTTCATTCATGTGTCTGTGTTTTCCCATTTAGCTTTGATTCTCACTTCCTGTTTTATTTTGGTAGTTACCTATTTTTAGTGTCTTGTGTTTAGTTTTACTTCCTCCTGTCTCATTGTCTTTGATTATTATCACTTATTACCCTCCTGTTTCCAATCTCCTAATCACCCTTATGTGTATACAGAGTGCTGTCTTCTCCTCAGTTTTTGTCTCAGTGTCTGTTTGTGTTCTCCCTGCAAGTAGTCAGTCTTCTTTTGGATTTTTGCATGGACTTTGTCTCTCTGCCTGGACTACCCACCTGCAATAAAAGGTGCACAGTCTCCTGTCTCCTGAGTCTGCAATTATTCCACGATTTGTGACAATACAGCGTCTTCTTTGCACGACAGAGCTTTAACCTGCATTTGTGGATGGCATGGCAAATCATTGGAATGATTTGTTGAAGTGTTCCTGAGCCCATGCAGTGATTTCCATGACAGAATCATGCCTGTTTTCAATGCAGTGCTGCCTGCGGGCCTGAAGATCATGGGCATTAAATATAGATTTTCAGTCTTGTCCCTTACGCACAGAGATTTCTTCAGATTCTCTGAACCTTTTGATATTATGTACTGTAGATGATGACATATTCAATTGATTACCCTCTGCTCATCCTTACTTCTGAGAAACTCTGCCTCTCTAAGATGCTCTTCTTATACCCAGTCATGTTACTGAATTGTTGCCAATTAACCTGATTAGTTGCAAAATGTTCCAGTAGTTTCTTTTTAGTACCACTTACTTTTCCAGCCTTTTGTTGCCTTCGCCCCAACTTTTGAGACGTGTTGCTGCCATCAAATTCAACATGAGCTGCTATTTTCCATGAAGTAGTGAACTCTCAGTTTAAACATTTGATATGATTTCTATGTTCTATTGCGAATAAATTATGGGTTTATGGGGGGTGCAAATCATTGCATTCTGTTTTTTATTTACATTTTAAACACTGTCCCAACTTTTTTGGAATTAAGGTCGTACATATTACTGCAAATGTTCAAAACAAATTATTGTGTCCTGACTTAACTGAAGAAACGGTCTCAATGAAAACCATTCAATGCAGAGATTTTTTTAATTATTTCTGTGAAGTGGACCTTGCCGTACTTATGACTAGGAACTTGCTTTAATATTAAAATTTTATTTGTATATTGGCCAGTCCATGATGGCAGCAGTACAGAAATTTAAACAGCTCCCTTGACTTTCTCTCCATCTCTTCATCCACCAATTTTTCCATTTCTGCTCCCACTGACTTCCTTAATTTCCATCCCTAATGCTAATCATTTCCCTCCTCCTCTGCAACAGCATCCATCTCTCTCTATTCAACAAATTTACCCCGGGGGAGGCTGTGTTCATATGTGAGAAATAAAAATACAAAGAAATAATCAGTATAATATATAAATGTGAAGAAAAGGGCTGCAAAAACTGCTAATTAATGAATATGGCTATGGTAGGGAACTTCACAAAGAACCTCCCAAATAAAGTGAGTCACTGTTCGTGAAGGTCTTTAAACAAATGATTGACTGGGGCCTAAACCTTGACTGAGGCATACAATGCTCCAGGTCTGTCACGTTGTGCACGTACTACATAGCAAATGTTTGCAAGCTGATTTTCAATAAATAACAACGCTATCTTTGTCTGTATTGTTGATAAAATGAAAAGTCAGAATGCATGTTGCACAGCATGTTCGAGGTTTCTGTTCCTTTGCCCTCAGATTCAAGAGATAGCACGGGGTCATTAAAAACAAAGTTTAAATCAGTAATTCAAAAGTTGGCGTGAAAATTGGATTATCAAAATTACATTTGTAGATCAAACATCATGCAGCTGGACTGATTATTATTATATGTGGATTTATCGTATGGCTTCCAGCAAATCTGCTGCAAAATCTGTGGCATTTTGCCATTACATTACATTAGGCTCTTTGCTTCAGTGCTTTCAGTTTGTAAAACAATGGATGCTATATGAAAGTATCAAATCTCAGCTTTAATTTGAATATTTCACATTGTAAGAACTATTTAGGAGACATTTCAACACAGAGTGCTTTAGATTGCAAGGGTTCAAATGTAATTTAATACAAAATGATTCTTTGGCACATTTGTGCCATCTTAACGTATGCACAGAAGTGCTCCTGTGTAGCTCAGAAGTAATCAAGAGATGCCATTTACACTGAGGTGAGCACTCAACTGAACACCATAATAAGGACACAAAAAAGGAACTCTGCCAGCAATATATTAAAGGTAGTTGGGTTTAAATTTAAATTTAAATACATTAAACAGGCAGACATTCTGTTGGACTGAGCTCACAAGTCTTGTGGATGTGCAGAAAGACATTTATATGGAAAATAACAATAATTAAAAACAAACAAAAAAACATGACTGCAAAGTAAGTCAAGAGAAGATTTCAGCAGATTTAAACCCCCAGTAACCCATATGGGAAAAAAAAGAAAGAAAAAAAACCTACAGTAATACTAATATACAGTAATACTACTTATAAATGTCTCCTAAGACTTACATAGATATTGTTCTGGCTGAGTCAGTCACCTGATGTCCATCCAACTGAGCCAGAATTCTAATTAATGAGGACCAGACTAAAGGCAGAGAGACTGTACAATGAGAAAGACAGCTGCAGAGAAGGCCTGAAATAGCACCACCAGAAGGAAAACAAAGCAGACGCTAATGCAGCAGATGTCAGATTTTATTTCCACAATATATTAAGTATAATAATTTAGTCAGACTTCATGTGTATCTGGCCATTTACCCATGAAAGCCTAAAAAACTTTTTTTTTTTTTTTTTAAATCTCATACAAGGGTATTTCTACATGGATTTTTTTAGTTCTTAAATCTTAGGACTGTAATATCCATGCTCACTTAAACGTTGTGTTGTTCAGTGCACTTATCTGGTATATTTGTGACGCTTCTGTTGATGACTCTGAACTTGACTGAGCTCAGATCATCGGCCTTCATTCCTGTTGACAATGCTGAGCAAACAAAAGATGTGGGATGACAAGGGTTATCTTTGTCTGTGTGGGCCACACATCGGCCCACAAGTTCATGTTTCTTTTTTTTTATATATATATTTTTTTTTATTGTAGAGCATACAACGGGACAAAATGTGCACTAACAGAAGAGAGAAGATCATTTAAAAAAGAGGGAACCGAAACAAAAGCGCCAACCAACCAAACAAAAAAAACAACAACAAAAAAACCAATACAAAACAAAACAAAACAAAACAAAAAGAAACAGAAAAAAGAAAAGAAAAAAAAACAACTAAATCTGTACATTGTACATTTGCATATTTCATATTTACTTAAAATTGTAAGTGTGTTGCGTGTGAATGAAAATGTTGTGTGGTTATGTGTATGCGCATTGTGTGGATGAGGCTCTAGTCAGTCCAAAAAGTGATATTATTGAGAAAGGCTATAATAAATACAATAACAACATTGGTATCATAATAATAATAATAATCATTAGTAATACTAATGTCATTAGTAATAATACCACCACCACCACCACCACTACTACTATTACTACCACCACTTACTGATGATAATAGTAATGATACTAATACTGCTAACAATAATAATAATAATGACGAGAAGAAGAAGAGGAAGAGGGAAAGGGAAAGAAAGCAAATTATTAAATGATGATAAATAAACTAAAGATATTAATGAAAATAGAAATAGAAATACTAATAAAAGGGGGGGGGGGGGTACTGGGGCGGGACCTGGAAAACTACGACCTTGGACCCCAGGGATGGCTCAGGGTGATCCTTATTAGGAGTACCATGGTGTTTCAGAGAGGGAGAGGTGTCATTACTGTTCAGGTCAGCAGTGATTCTGTTCTGTTCTGTTCTCTCTCAGTAAGTTATTCTTAAATCTTTGTGATGTTGTATATAGTGTACAATTATACTTATCTAGACCACTAAGAGCCGCTTTGGGTTGCACCCAGAGCCTGTTTATTAAGGGGGAAGGATATTAGTCTAGTGGATTGTTGGTGAATCTATATCAGTGACCTGGCCTACCTTTCCACAACACCTGCTCCCAAAGGTCCCCACAGTGGTCCAGGTCTAACCCACGCAGGAACTGAGAAATCAGAAAGAAAGAAAGAAGAAATAAGTAAACAAAATAAAAAATAAAATGAAATAACAAAAAGAAATCAGGAAAATAATTACATCAATAAAAATAGGAATAACAATACTAACAGAGAAAAAAAAATAGCAATGAAAGAAAGGGAAAGAAAGAAAGAAAAGAAAAAAGGGGGGCTGGGTGGGGGTGGTATTTACATGTTTTGCTAAAACATATTGTAATACATAATAGTAGTATAATAGCTATATAACACATAATGTAAAATATATATATATAATACCTAATGTATAATATTATTTATATAGTTCATGTTTCTGAGGTTAAGACGTGTGTATCTAGGCAGCCTTTTTAAGAGAACAGGTTTAGGCCAGGAATGAGCAAGTGCCATTTTTTTCAGGACTCATACCCTTTCTTTTTAACTCCTTGTCTTTGTTTCTGTGTGTTGGTTAAGTGCTTCATTATTATGCTACAATTGGCTGTAAAAATAGATTTCAAACTCAAGAGACTGTACTGATTCCTTGAAGTCTAAAGTGTATGAAAGAATCCAACAGCAAAAATTAGAGCAGCAATCAAGCAGAGAACAGGTAGGCTCATGTTTCTGCAGTGAGTCATACTAACACAGCAGGTAACAGAAAGATTTACATCTGGAAAGTCCAGGAAAATAGGAGCAGAACAGTGCAAGCTTCCCAGTGGATTGTTTTCATCACAAGCTTACCTTAGCCTAACAGAGAGCTGAGACTGTTAATGCTGATCACAAATGAGATTCCCATTTCATTATACATGCTTATCACTAATATACTGACTTATGATTTCCAGGAAAATACCCTCACCATAAACCTTTCTTATCTACCCCTAACCTTAAACCAAGTTTTCATGTTTGAATTTAATGATTTATGTTGTGGGACTTGCTTTTCGTCCCCCATAATGTGTAAGAACATTTATGTTGCCACAACATGAGTCATAGAAGTACTAACACTGCATTCACCTCAGAAGGAAAACTCAACCACATCTGACTCATCTGTTACAAAGCAATGGCACAGTGCTGCTTATTTATACTCACGAGGACATGTTGTTGTTTTTCAGTTTGATTAAAATGATTTAAACATAAAGCAACCCTGTTGCATCACTAGCCTATCTTTGGCACAGACAACAATTGTTGTTGCAATATGAAGCTGACACAAACCTATCCTGAGTCTCTTTTCCATCTGCAGCATTAGTGTTGAGCAATCCACTACATAGTATGTAAGTAAGTGTGACAGTGAATCATTTTAACCCGTTAATCGCTCGTTTTTTTTTTTTTGTTTTTTAAATCCATTACATTTGAATTTAAACAAGTGATGAAATCCTTGTAGATTTAAAAGTTAGTGTGTTGATTTTAAAACTCATCACATTATTTATTTGTGATGATTTGTCTGACATTTTCATGCATATCTGTGAAATTTTCTCAAACTTACCTGTTCTGTAAGGCCTGAAGGCTATTCAGGTTGTACATCCTCATTGTTCAGTTATAAATATCCATATAGTGTGTCATATTTGTTCATGTACAATTATGTGATTATTATGAGTGTGATCAAGATATTCAAGTCTGACTATTTTTAAGTTGGATAATGAATGGATGCATGAAAGTAAATTAAAGATGTAACATTATAATCTTATTTTATATTTAATAAAAATGTGATTGAAGTCACTATATATATATTTTTCTTTATTAGCATGTGCACCGTAAAAGATTACACAGGATTTTATTGGAATGGACAGATGTTTTTCAATTAACATTTGGTAAAGTAAGTAAGTGAGCAAGTAAAATTGTATTTATATAGCACCTTTCAAGATAAATATCACAAAGTGCTTCACAACCAAAATGCTAAAAACATAAAGACAAAAAGTTGCCCAAAAGCAAGTTTTAAAAGAGTTTTTAGCTGCTTTTTAAAAGAGACCACTGAATCCACAGTTCTCAAGCTCAAAGGGAGAGAGCTCCAGAGTGGGGGCCACTGTTGCAAAACCCTCTGTCCCCTTTAGTTCTCAGCCTTGTTTGATGCACAGACAGCAGACCCTCACCTCAGGGACCTGCTGGGGATGTATGGATGTAAAAGTTCACTGACACGGTATATGCTGGTGCTTATATGAGTATATAGAAGACTCGCAGCAGTGTTCTGAACAACCTGCAGATGTTCCAAGAAGGTTTTGTGAAGAGAAGTGAACAGAGAATACAATCTCCAATTCAGAGCATGACACAGTGGATCTCGACTTGGCAATTTCTTAAGTGATAAGAATAAGAACATACTCGACATTTAATATGAGCATCCAGGGTAAAAGCAGAAGCAAAAGTCACCCCAATGTTTCTGATAGAGGATTTAGCAAAAGTGGCAAGGGAACCTGGAGCTTCCATTACCTTTGGCACAAATCTGTTGGGGGTGCAAACAAGGACTTCTGTTTTCTCACTAGTAAGTTGGAGAAAATTGTCAGCCATCCAACTTTTAATACAGTGTAAGCACCTATGCAAGATCTGTAACTTAGAAACATTTTGGGGCTTAAAAGAGATTTCTAACTAAATGTCATCTGCGTAGCAGCAATAAGAAATATCCATAAAAGTATTCAAAACGTGCTGAAGAGGGAGCAGATATAACAGAAACAATAATGGCCCCAAAACAGAACGTTATGTCACACTGCAGGCAACAGAAGTGGAAGAGTACCTGTACTTAGAAGCAGCCACAAAAAAAAAGATAATTCAGACAGATATGAAGAACCACTCCAAAGCAGACTCCGATATGCCCACCCAGTATCTCAGTCTATCAAGCATAATGTATCAAAGCCAGAGGTCAGGTCCAGCATCAGCCAAACGAAAACATTCTCCTGTCACTAGAGACTCCAAGAAGAGCTGTTTCAGTGGAATGAGCTCTATGGAAGGAAGTAAACATAGTTCCTACATAATTCAACTTAGGTATAGTTTAGTTTTTACTAAAATGGAAATGAAATAATACTGGTTCAGTACAATGAACAAATGCACTGCTGGGGGGGGGGGGG
>VUQI01025586.1:0-16217 GCA_015106735.1 Paratilapia polleni | reverse complement strand
GCTGATTGATGCAATTAAAAAAAAATGGTGACATCACATAGGGACAGATGACACTGAAGTGCCTTAGTAGTAGAAGCTGAACCACAATATGTCCAGAACAGCTTGAGTGCACCTCAGCATTGATTCTCCGAGTCTCTGGAACTCTGCTAGGGGGATGGAACCCCATTCTGCAGAAAGACACACACTCATTTGATGTTTTGATGATTGTGTTGGAGACTGCTGTATCTGAAGCTCTGTCCATGTATCAAGCGATTTGCTTGTTATGCATGGCTTTCGAAGCTGACATAGGTTGCTGTAGTGGACATAACAGGCACACTTATATTCTCTTGTATATTTCCTACTACCTCTTCCACTCTTGGCACCCACCACAGTTACCGTCTCTACAGGCCGCTGAATTTTATTGACATCCATGCTCTCTGTTTGCTGTGTCACCTCTAGTCTCTTTGTGCGTGTACACCCCTTAACGGGTCTGTCCGAGTACCATCAATCTTCAGTTGAGTTTATATGTGGTGATTATGAAGGCCTTAGTATACGATTGACATAATTTTCATACTCAACCACCCATTCAGGTACCCGTAGTGCCCTGTGCATGTGGACTTTGTCATCCTGGAAGACACCAGGGGCAACCTTGAAGCAATGATTTGCAGTGACCCTTCCCTTTAAAAGAACAAATTAATTCCAAACCATGCCAGCAAAATGCTCCTCGTGGCGTAACAAAGCCACTGGATTTCCGCACTTTTGGGTCAAGGGTTCAGGGTTTTCCTTTAATTTGTCACCCATCACTAGTTTTTCCAGCAGAGCTGCTCTGACTCCAACACTGACAACAGTCTCAGTACGGTCGAAATTTTATAAACAGGGTATTGGCATCAACCCCAAAAATCCAGCGTCTGTTTTTGCTCTGTTTTAGTCTTAATGCTAAGCAAAGCAAAGCAGCTAGCTCCAGTTTTGTGTGGAATGTGTCAGTGTTATTGTGTTCTCATCAAATCCTCAGCCCTGAAGCAAATAATCACATTTCTCAGACTGTCAAACGAATTCTTTAAGTCGTACACAAAAGTATGGAAAAATGAAATTTGTTGTTTTCTAGTGGGAGTTGGAGGGTGTAAAAAAACAAAACAAAAAAACCCCAAAATTTCTTAATGAAACGCTCTGTGCAGTGTCTTTGCTGGTTGCCTAGCAACTTCATTCAGTCCATTCACATGCACTTTAGGTTCAAACTGCATGAGAAACCGGGTTACTGTAATTGGGGCATGGAGTTAGACGCACCTTATTTTCTAAGTAAATGTCTCCTGTGCCTGGTTCTTGGCTACATAGATGTGTTACTGGTTCCCCCTAACAGCACAGTGGCAAAATCAAAGGAATGGGTATTTCATACAGTGATACAGCATTGTATTCAAACACAATTCCTGCCTCTTATAATAAGAATAAGTTATTTCGAATCTCTTAATGTTTAACTATCTGTTAATAAATATATAAATTAATAAATCAGTGCTACAAGAACCAGGAAGCATCACTACAGCTAAAATATATGTGTGTGTATGTATATATAAGTTACAAATTAAGCTGTGGTAGGGATGCAACTTTGTATAACTTCTGCATAGACACTGTGTTGGTGAAGGCTTCGGATTCTGCACCAGTATCTGTGCAGGCTGAGTACCAGGTCCAGAGGGCTTTGTTAGTACTACAAGTAATGACAAGAATGTAGACAACTTCACTGCTTGGTGCCAGGTTTCCTCATTACTGTCATCAGTGTCCTGCTAAAACACCACATCTCTTCATTCTCTAGTTGATTTTTCAGTATTTGGCACTTGTCAGCTGACAGGGGAAGTATACAGCATATGTGTCATCCATCTATAGGAGGGTAATTTTTTTTTTTTTTTTTTGTCTGAGAAAGTATACAGGCTAAATGCTGCACAGGTTAAAACACATTCCCTTATAAGACCATCAGCTGGTGGTTCTTAACTTTCCTTGCTCTTTGAATTACACTGTCAGCAGGCTGCCTTGCTGTCGATGATATGCACAGCAGCAGGGTCTTTCAAGTGTTAAATCACGGTCTAATCTGTCAGATTCAGCTTAGTGTAGCTGATGTTTGATTAGTCACAGACTTGAAATGAAGAGCAGTGTGCACCCTCATCACAATGTTGATCTTATCACAGAGGCCTTTCACATTCTTTCTCTCAATTCTTCAAAGATTTTTTTATGAGAAGTGTGACTATCTTTTATTGCCTTTTTCATTATATTGTACTTTTTCTTTTATTTATTTTTTTCAATCAAAAGAGTATAAATAGAGTATAAATGTATTAGCAGCTTTGTATGTACAGGCTTTTTCATTGTCTGTGAAATATACTTGGTAGCATATAGCCCAAAAATTCAGGCCATTGAACTTTTGAGTGTAGTGCATGCATACATTGTGCATAAAATGCAAAACGTGTCTCACAGCTGATCGTACAGCAGGGGAAAGGATGGAATGTTGCGTGACAGCTTGTAAAACAGCAAATTACATAATTACTCTGGAAAGGTATTTGCAAACTATTTGAGAAGAGTTTTCTGATTTTTATATGTTTTAAAAGTGTTTTTTCTACCAAAAGTTTCAGGAACTTTAATTACACAATATATTTCTAGAGGGATAAATGGTCCTCCTGCTTTTCCTCAGCAGAAGGCCAGGGAAGATTAAGCTGTTGGTCTGCTAGTGTGTTAAAAGCACAGTCTTAGGTTTCCTCTGAATGTTGCTCATTGCAAAAATGCACAGCAAGAGCCTGGCTTTTCAGTTGGTCCACGAAAAATGTCTCCGGCTTCTCCATCGTGATGTTCTGCCACAAAGTAGAAACTAAGCACCTAACTTGTTGTTTTGGGGGTTTTTTCCTCTTTAAATGTGGGGTGTAACACTGTCCAGGAAATAGTGAAAACACAGGTAGAGGAAGTGAGTTTCTAAAGATATAATGATTCAGAAGAAATCAGTGGACTCAATATCACTCATTTTCACCCATTTTCCATGTGACATCATATTGTGAAAAAATAAAGAACATATTTTAATCAATAAAGTGGAAGCGAAAGAGAACATTGTCAAATTGTTGAAACACTTCTGTAAATGAAAGAAAACAAAGAATATTTCATCACATTTTCCCAGTGAGTGAGCTGTTAAATTGCTCTTTTTTTTTCTTTTTTTTTTTGTCTAGATCAACAGTCAAAAGATCAAACATATTATTTTCTTTATATAAGGCAGATGTATTATGTTCAGCATTCTTGCTTAGTAAATGATTTAAGACTAATTGATCATCTCAAAGTAAGTCAGAACAAACGAAACTGAAATTTGAGACTCATGCTTTGATGTCAACAGAACTTCCAGAAGACTAACAAATAATCTTCTTGACACCAAACTTTAGTGCTCCAATCTGGCTTTGCATGGAGACGTCCCCTAAAGCTGACGTTCAAGGTAGAGGATTGTCCTGTGATTGAACCTTGACCCCAGGTAACTCCTCCTACCTGTCAGCTGTAGACTGGCTCACAACCACATGAGTCCTCCCCCTCACCACTCCTCTACCTTGCTGCTCCCCTGTGCATGCCTGGACATGCTGTGAAACACCAAGGGAGGGTGGAGACAAAAAAAAAAAACCCAAACAAGAAAAACTGGAAGGCATGGGAGAGGGAGAGAGGTGTGAGGCATGAACGGAGGGAAGGCAAAGAGCCGTGGGTGTGAGAAAGGAAAAGGGAATTTCATGCTAAAGCTGCAATTTTAGGTCGATTCTCAAAACAGAAGCAGGACAGAAACTGAGAGAAGAGGGGAGACTGTAGCTGTAATTGGAATACGGAGGGCGACTCAGACGGGAGGGGTGAGATACGTGTCATTAAATCAGTGAGAAACATGTTGTCATTGACTCATTCCTCATTCCTTCTCTCTCTTTCTGATATCTGACAGAGCAGCTCCATGATCCCCCAGGAGAAGCGTGCTGAACGTGGGTAACCGTGGCATTTCAGACCCGGCGACAAAAAGATCAAGAGAGAAAACGAGGAGGCGCACCTTTAGCTGACTTAACCTTTTTCTGACTCCTTTTCTTGCCAGCCTTACACCTCCGGACCAACAGGGGAAAGACAGCTAGCGATAATAATCGCCTGATGCAACTCTTTCAGGAACTGACAGGCTAAAGAAATATCCAGTTATTGCCCAGAGCTGTCACACACCAGCTGCAGCTCTACCCGAACGCAGGAGTAGAATTACTCGCCGAGCATGGGACGTGACATTCAGAGCACTAAGTTGTCCCCTGGATGTCAGACCCCCAGGAACAAATGAGTAGCAGTGGATTTTGCAGCAGCTCCAGCTTGCTCCAGGGCCGGCATTTTTATTGCCGGGAATGGGCCCTGGACAAGCTGCGTCGCTGCCTGGATGCCCGCTCAGGACACGGGCAAGCACCGGGGCTCCTGGTAACAGGGGGCCCCGGTGCTGGGAAGACTGCCCTGTGCACTGAGGTAGTGTGTCCCACCTCAAAGGCCGGGCTGGCGGTTGGGTTGGCACAGCGCTGCCTTGCATCCCACTTCTGTCAGAGGGAGGACCAGAGGAGTACAGTGCTGTGGAGGTTCGTCCTGGGCCTGGTGGAACAGCTGAAGGCCTCACCTCTCCTCTCTCCTGGATATGAAGAGATCCTCAACAGCCCATCTGTATCCTCTGTTCTGGAGCCTCTCACGTGTCAAAGAGACCCTAAGGAGACCTTCAAGAGGTTTGTATTGTGGTTTGTTTTTTTTATGTTTGTTTGTTTTTCTCCAAAATCTGTCAAAGTCAGCATTTCATTACCTTTTCTTTTTCTTTTTTTTTTTCTTTCTTTTTTTTCTTTTTTGGCGTCACAATCATGGTTGATCTGAAGAGGGTTCAATTTTGTTGAACCACATTTGTGGGAAATTTCCCGTTGCCTTTGTGCAAAATGAAAGGGAAAGGAAAGTTGCCAAAAGGTACTGTAACAAGCATGAAACCCATCCAGGTGCTCAGCATGTGTGTGCATGTTCAAGGGTATGGCTCATGCCCTGCTCAGCACAGCAGAATTTATGTGGGGATCTGCGAATGGTGACACTGCTGATGAAAGCAGGAGCAGCTGAACAAAGTTCCAGCTAACTTGTGTGTGGGGAAAAGTGGTTTATCAGATTCCAAAGTCACTGAAGAAAACCTGCACTGCGACTTTGTGCTGTTGTTTAAATGGTCTGTTTGAGCAGTTAGTTTTCAACGTAGCTGTTCACAGATACTGTAGACATTGCAACCCCTACTTACAATGCTGTTATCTTACTGTCAACCTGCTGATGACCCATTTTGTGTGTTGTTACCACGATGATATTACTGTTGCCCAAACATGGAAGCTGTGAAATTTAATTCGTAACCAGCCGATTATCTGACAGCAATTAAGGGGGTAAGGGCTGCCTCCAGCGACTGTTTTCATTGTAGGTTATTGTTTGATCAAGCAATACATTGAACCCTATATAATATGTTATTTTATTTATTTATGTGGCAGTCCTAAAATTTGGAAATATAAATTTTTCCAGTGAAATAACATGAAAGATTAAAGTAATAAATCTTGATTGATGTGTGACAGTTCATTTAGATTTTTGGTAATTTGGTAAATTGCTCGGCATTACTGGGGACAAGATCATTCTCTAAAATAATAAAACATTATCAACAAAATTATCCAGCTGAACATCATATCCATCATTTTTTTTCCTGCCATCTCTAATGGCTCATGTAAGAGTTCCTGTAGTTGGGGAAAAGACTAACAAAGTTCACATCAGGAGGCAGGTGTTGTGGATGTCACAAACGCACCTTACTTTCGACCTGGAGACTGGAGTTCGATTATTATTTGGGACCAGTTTAAACTTTCTCTTTTGCTCACTGTTTACGTGGGTGAGAAAAAGATCATGGCTTAGGTTAGAATACATGGTTTTCCAGTGTTAACACATGTTGGAAAACTCCATTATCTAGATTTCCGTGAAACAGACTTCCACGCCATGCGGTTTCTCACATGGTCGCTTAAGATCACTCAACTTGAAAACCTAAGATCTTGGTTGTCTACTGGGAGAGGACCGGTTTAAAATCATGGTACGCTTCCAATGAAAGTAGATAAATGGTGAACTAAATTATTATTACTTGCTGCTATCATAAAATAATTAAGTATCCATGTGCATGTAAACAATGAAGCTCCTCGCTCTGAAAAGAAAAATAGAGTAAAACATGAGCAGCTCTTCATGTTGTGGGAAAATAATCCAGTAAAGCTTAAAGGTTAGCTTTATTTTTGTGTAAATAAAGGTGATTTTCTGCTGGTGTTTAGACTGTCATCAGGCAGTAACTATCCCAAAGCCTGTAAATGCAGAAGCTGCAGTGAACAGCATTTGAAGCAAACAGAAGCCAGGACAGTCGCAGGAAAGTGTGCAGTAGTCATTCTTCCCTGTCTTATATTTATGTCTCCTCTCATAATGCCGCCCATTCACAACACACAATGGGCCTGCAGTGAATGAACGCTGCAATGTTATTTACGACATAACATCCTTTCAGAGACGGGGAGGGAAAAAAAAAAAAAAAGAAAAAGAACAAAGAGGTGAAAAATGCCTCCAGCTCCCCGGTGACCGTCTCAGCACCAGTCAGCGAGGTCATTCTCCTCTCCAGGACTTTTAGACACTCTCCCGGTGTGTTTACTTTGCAATGAGTCTGAGCTCTTCTACACTCCTCCTCTATTTGCTCTTCTCTGGTGTGAAGTACTGAGCTGGATTCCACATTCCCCTCAGACTGGCTCACAGCCAGCAGCTGTTTGTGTTTGGAGATCTTTTGAGAGAAAGTGGCTGCGGGTGAAACGCTACTGTGAGGACACCCATGGACAAATTGACGAAACGTGGCTTTGAATTGGCAGTGAAAATGCACACGTAGAAGGAACTATTGACCAAACTTTTATGCAGTGCTGCTCCGTCTGTCTGGAACTTTCTGGGGTTTAAGTTCAATAAATGGGTCCCTTGTGTTAATTTAAATCGGAGCTGTAGAAATAAATGGATATCTTACTGTTGAATAGTTTGTCTTGTTCCAGAGAAAAATGTTAGTTCAGGTCCTTTTCATGTTCCCAGTAGCTTAAGAGCCAAGATGAGAAAACGTATAATTTCAGACATATGGACTGACGGGTCACTCAGTCATTGGACACTTGTGGCCACGCTAGCTTCTCAGGTGACACATAAGCTTATGACAAAGTGCTACAAACTGCTGCTGGACTTCCCATGACATCAGTAATGACAGGTCACAACAGGACAAATGGGCGACTTGCGGAAAGATCTTTCTAAGTGAGCTTTGCTCTTGAATTCAGCTCAGTAGCAAGGCATCGCAGTCTGTTTGACATCTTTCACATCAGTTCAAATAAAGTTGACGTAGTTTACTTTAAAATGCTCGTACCATTGGCTACAATGTACTAGATGTATAAGAATATACACTAGAAGTATATAATAAAAAATATGTGTTGTCTCAACTGAGACAACCCCCTTACTACAGGTTTTAAGGTCGCCCACAGACATTTGTATGTGACACTGTCACCTGAATCAAGCGAAAATCTTAAAACGGTACTAAAAAATTAATTACACTCCCTCCTCCTCAGATCTGAGCGTTAGCCCGCTGAGGGAGTGTTGCTTTAATCAGATGACTCAGACACAGTGGTATGATAAGCTTGTTGTAACCTAGATGAAGCCGTCACTCAGGGCAGGGTGTCACTCTGCTTTTAACTGCGGGATATGCCAGATAATAAAAGTCGAGGCTATTATGTGGTTAGGGTAATGATATGGCTCACACATTAAGGCCAACTCCGGAAATGTTTGTTTGACCTGAAGTCATTACAAAAGACCTTTCGTAAACACCTTTTATGATTCATCATATAAAGCCACATCTCACAAAAATGCCAAACAATGGCAGCTCCCAGCCGATCAAGTCTGAGGATTTGCTTCTTTTTACTATTTTAAACAATGCATTAGGCAGTTGGCTGCACACATATATCCAACATTTTACTGACTGGGTGATTTTAATTAAACAAATAATGGAAGGTAATGGCTGTGCTTTATTAGCTAGTCTAGTTTTTTGAGTTTTACTACCATTTCAGCTAATATCTCCTGTCTGTTAGTGAATCAGGAGTTGATTTGTGTCAGGATGTGGGCACCTTACATTTGCTGCATACGTGTCCAGATGTTTTGACTTGTGGACTGTTTAACGTTGGCGCCATTGGTTTCAGAACATTGTGCAAGTAGAAACTTTTACTACAGTAGCTCATACGCACATGGCGTAATTGTTGGGTGCATCATTTACCAAAGTCTAATCATTATACAGATGACTAATTTTTTTTGTGTGTTTAAATTTCTCATCCCACTCCTTATGAATATGTGAATCCAGAGCCTGATATTTTGTTCTTGACCTCTCAGTTGAGAGCGGTTGGTGACCCTGCTTGTTTTCGTTTCTCATTTCAGATTCTGCTTGGTTAGTTCACCAATCTTCTGAATTTCTGCATGTACTAATGTAAAAGCTCCGTTTACATCTTGGTCAACCTCTTCCCAACTTATGGAGTCATTTCTTTTATGGTAGTAATGTGTCCTTTTGTAATATTGAATAAGTTGCGTTATTTTGAGGTTGAGGTTTTTCCCTTCTTGACTTTTCAGTTGTAAAAAGTTTTTAAGGCTTTATTTAAACTAGTTTGAAGAAAACTTGTTTGGCCTCTAATGGTGCCTTGACCTTGTGGTCATTCTTAAACACAGATATTAACACTAATAACAGCTCACATACAAACATACACCCTGTGCTGTTGCAGGATAAGGAGTTGTATCCAGCAAAGCCTTTTGTTGCCAGCTGAAAATGTTAAAAGCTCTTCTGAAAACACTGATGGATTGCTAGCGATTGCTTTAGAGGGTTTAGCTTTTTTCCAGGTGAGAAGCTTTGCTTGCTGCAACTGCTGCTGACCTGCACCCATGGCAAAGAAAATGGTCCTCCAAGTTTTTTGTTTTTTTTTTTTTTTTCCCCCCCTTCCCCTGCTCCACTGTGACTGAACATCAGGGTCAAAGGTGCAGTGTTTTATTCATAATTATTATTATTATTATTAGTATGTGAGAAGAATTGTAAATATGAGAGAGAGACAGACAGAACAACCAGGGTGGAGCTGAAAATTTCAGATCTTCCATTAACCTGAGTCACCATTGGCTCACAGCAGGGTGTGGTTGCTGACTATGGTGTTTAAAGGACAGTGATACTGTTATTTTGGTTTTTGCCAAGTTTGTAATTGTTTTATGGTTTTACAATTTGTTTCCGGTGTTTAATGAAATAAAAAACAAAACAAAAAAAGAAACAGTAATTGCTGCTGAGTTCTCTGATTACAGTTTCATTTCAGTGTTAAAAGGTTAACACATGAAAAATGCAAGCTTATGTCAGCTTTAATTTTACTGTAGAAGCATCTGATATAAGTAGCTTGGTTGTCTGTTTGCCTACTTGTAATTTGGATTTGACAGAAATTACTCTTAAAGTGTAAATGTTACTAATTACGACGTTTCTGACATTTGTTTGTTGTGCTTTTTATTTTATTTGACCATTTTTTCTAAATGCTGTTTCAGACTGATTGTGACTCTGAAAGCTCCAGCACTACTGAAGATTTAACATATGCAAAATGGGGGGGTCAATAAAACGCAGTCAATGTCCACGGTTTAAATAAAGATGCCTGAAATCACTGCAAAATAGTTGCCTAAAAGAGTGCTCACAATGTTACTTTTCCTTTTCAACCTCCCTCATCTACCCACGTGTCCTGCTGTTGCATTAAATATAATTTTTTTCCTTTGTGTGTTTGCCTCTTCCTCACATGTCCTTAGAGCAGTGTTAGAACCCCTACTGGACCTTCCTCCTCCTGCCCAGACTCTGATGGTGGTTGTAGACTCCCTGGATGTAGAATATGGGCCAGGGGAAGGAGTTGGGAAGAATGGCTCCATTACAGAGCTTCTGGCCTCCTATCAGCACGTGCTGCCCAGTTGGCTGCTGCTCGTCTGCTCGATCCGTCGTCAGAACAAGGCCGTGTGCAAGATGTTCTCAGGTAAATATATACTCATAGTTATGGACGTTGCAAGATCTTATGATATTGTAAATGTGCAGGGTTAGACATGAACACAAGATGGCTCATGGGTTGGATAGGGGGTGGCTATGACTGTGCAGTCAAATCACTATTTTCTAAGGAACACTGATCAAGTAGTTAAACTGGCTGTTGACTGTAATGCTGTAAACAAAGAACAATTTTCAAAATTTCTACAAAGGTGCTTTTTGAAAACTTAGCTTTTATTTCTACCACAAAATTAGGGGATTTATAGATATCCTAACGTGCCTTTGTTCATACACCCACTAATCACAATGTTTGTCTGGAACAATGAATTATTAAGGCCTCCAGTTGTTCCAGCTTAATTCATTGCCACATTAAAAGCGGAACCTTACACCAAATCATCCCGCACTTGGAGAAGACCTTAGCTGAAAATCACTACACTATAACAACCTGCTATTGTGTTCTCTAAATAAGAACAAAAAAACTGCATCACATGAGACTGGGGGGAAAAAAAAAAGAAAACATAATGTAAAGCAGATAAAGTCCAACAGCAAATATTCAAAACTATATTGAGGTTAAAACACACTCCCATCTGTGTTGTAGGTTTTCGTAAACTCTGCCTGGATGATCTGCGGAAGCCTGCGGCAGTCCGTGATGTGCAGCAGTACATCCTATGTCGACTGGATGAAGAAGCAGCACTTCGTCGTCAGCTCACCCCTGACACAGCTGACATGCTGAATCTTCTGCACATCAAAAGTGGTGGCTGCTTTCTGTTTCTTGAGCGTGTTCTGGACGGTGTGGCAGCTGCGCTGGTGGGTCTGCGAGAGATCCGGGACATCCCCGGGACTCTCAATGGACTCTACCTGTGGCTGTGCCAGAGATTGTTCCCCCGAGGGCTCTTCATCTACGTCAGGCCTCTCCTCAATGTCCTCTTGGCTGCCCCAAGGCCCCTCACACCCCAGCAGCTATTCACGGCGGTCTGGACTCAGGACACCTTATTAAACCTTCAGGACTTCCAGAACAAACTCCGAACCCTTTCTCCTCTCTTGATCGATGGCCCTGGGGGCACCAAACTACTTTTTCATGCAAGCTTTACAGAGTGGCTGACAGATGTGAAGTACTGCACACAGAAGTATCTGTGTAGCAGAACAGAAGGTCACAGTATGCTCGCCATGGCTCTGACTCTACAGGGACCCTGCCTGGACATTGAGGAAATTTGCCAACTAGCCACACACTTAATTTGCTCAGGTCACCATAAAGATAAACCTGCATTTTTGGCACTGTGGATGCTGTGGGCAGGTGTACCTGCTCTTAATCCCACCTGCAGTAGAGCCCTTACCACATCCTTAGCTCAGCTTCCTGTTTCACTGAGTCAGGATGTTGCTCAGCTGTTAATGAGAAGTGGACTTGTCTCTCCAGCCTGTTTTTCTGGAGCAGACCCAAGTGATCGAATGCATTGTTTAGGTAAAGAAGGAACTAATTTGCAGCAGACACTTGAAAGGGAGGTGTCTGTAAAGAAACTGCTAGACAGTGAGATCTCTGTAAACCAGCTTGGTTCTACAGATGGACAGACTTTGCTTGCTAGGGCAGCCCACGATGGTTCTGCAAATGTAGCTAAACTTCTGCTCACCCGTGGATCTGATCCACTGATCAGTGATCAGGGTCAAACACCACTGACTTTGGCCTCCAGGCAGGGTCATGTAAAACTGTTGTCTGTCCTCCTGGAATGGGCCAAGAGCCAGGACCCAAAAACTGCAGTACAGATGATGGAGCACATTGACAATGAAGGATGGACAGCGTTACGCTCTGCAGCTTGGGGTGGACACAGTGAGGCTGTCCGACTATTACTGGATGCAGGAGCAGATGTAGATGGATGTGACAGCGAGGGTCGGACTGCTCTCAGAGCTGCTGCATGGGGGGGTCATGAGGAAATTGTCCTCACACTATTGGACTATGGGGCACAAGTTGACAAAGCTGATAGCCAGGGCCGCACGCCACTTATTGCTGCTGCTTATATGGGACATCATGAAGCGGTAGAGATATTGTTGGACCACAATGCACAAGTTGACTTGGCTGATGGAGATGGACGCACTGCTCTGTCAGTTGCAGCCCTCTGTGTCCCTACAGCAGCAGCGAGTAGAGGTTTTGGTGACGTAGCAAGTCTGTTACTGGAGCGTGGAGCAGATCCAGGGCACAGAGACCATGATGGAATGACACCTCTACTTCTTGCAGCCTATGAGGGCCATGAAGATGTAGTTGAGCTTTTGTTGGAAGCAGGTGCTGATGTAGATGAAACTGCTGGACCTGATGGCAGTGTCCCTGCTGCAGCTGCTGTTACACCCCTGCTGGCAGCTGCAGCAATGGGCCACATGAAGACGGTGTCGAGGCTGCTTTTCTGGGGAGCAGCTGTGGATGCCATTGATTGTGAAGGCAGGACGGCACTATGTCTAGCAGCAGCAAGAGGGAGTGTAGAGGTTGTCCGTACTTTGCTGGACCGAGGCCTGGATGAGAACCATAAAGATGACCTTGGCTGGACTCCATTGCATGCAGCTGCATGTGAAGGCCATCGTGCCGTTTGTGCTGTTTTAACAGAACAAGGCAGCATGGCACGTGTCGGAGAGATGGACATTGAGGGACGCACTCCTCTTATACTGGCTGCCCAAGAAGGTCACTGGAGCACAGTCAAACTACTGTTAGACAGAAGGTCTCCCATTGACCACAGGGCCTATGATGGGCATTCCGCCTTGAGTGCTGCCCTCCTGGAGGGCCATGCTGATGTTGCAGAGCTACTTATGAAGCGAGGGGCTGATACTGATGTCCGGGATGCAGAGGGACGTCCTTTGCTTTACCTCCTAGTATTGGAGGGTCGGCTTGATATGGCTACTCTCCTAATAGAGAAAGGAGGTGTCCCTCTGGAGTCCCGAGACTCTGAGGGCCGTACTGCACTCCATGTGGCTTCCTGGCAAGGATGTGTAGAGATTGTAGACCTACTTTTAAAACATGGAGCAAACCCCAATGCACAAGATGCAGAGGGGAGACCACCAATACATTCAGTGGCTTGGACAGGACATGCTAAAGTAGGATGTCATCTCCTAGAAGCCAGTGGCATCAATATAAACCTTGCTTGCCATCAGGGGGCAACAGCTCTGAGCATCGCTGCCCAGGAGGGACATGCTAACATTGTTGCAAGGCTTCTCGAGAGAGGGGCAAATCCCAATCACATGGATAAATATGGCCGCAGTCCAGTCAAAGTGGCTGGGAAACATGGACATTTTAACATTATCAGGTTGTTGGAAAGCTATGGAGCCAAGCCATATCTAGGTGTGTTGCCTAACTCTAGTACTGTATCCCCTTCAAAATCCAACACAATCCTCTCTTTAGGTATCTCAGAAAGTAATGGAGGTGAAGTAACTGCTGCAACCTCCTCGTCTTCAGTTTCTTCTCCAGGCTCCACTGCAGAACGATTCCACTCCATGCAGAGCTCCCAAACCTCATCTACATGCCACTCATTGGCCACAATGCAGACAGTGCCAGCTGACAGCCTGAGCTTTATACAGCAGATCCAGCAGCACTCACTGCCCCGCAGTCGTAGCCGTCCCTCCACCCTCCCTCCACCAGGGAGCTCAGGCATAGGCAGTCTCCATGGAAGTAGTAAGAGGCAACCCAAAGGCATCCCTCCCCCTACTGTATGCACAGTCACTGCCATGGTGCATAATTGTGAACTGCCCCAGAAAGGCCTATCATCTGGATTTGAATATCATGACAAAATGAGCAAACAAAGCTCAGATTTAATAAAAACAGACAGGACTGCTTACACAAGTGGTAAATGGAACTCAGTAATGGCTTCACTTGGGATAATGCCAGGGCAGGACCAACCCCTAGGTGCTAAAAACAGAGAGAGCCCACCTCTGGGATACCCATATAGACTTCAGAGCCCACTTCAAGGGGAGGCTTGGGATTCTAAACCACAGAAGAACATTTTGTCACCAGTTTGCTACAGTTTTACCCCCGTTCCACCTTGCAGTGCCTTGCCAGATGATGTAATGATCACTATGACAACCACAGACCCACAGCTTAATCTCAAACAGGCCATCAAACTACAATTTGAGGGTCCCACCAGTGCAGCCTTACACAAGAGAGAGACACCTCTGTGACCGGTACTCAAGTAAGTGGCCTACTAGATTTTCTTCACAAACTTTTTACTGTACTGTGGGTCAGTGGTGAAATAATTCAACCATCAACATCAAAAATGTAAATATAGTAACCAAGAGAATATAGTTGTGAAGCCAAGCTGGAGTCTATCCCAGCTGTCATTGGGTGAGTTGTGGGGTACACCCTGGACAGTTCACCAGTCCATCACTGTGCTAACACATAGAGACAGACAACTATTCAAGCCTACTGCCAGTTTAGAATCACCAATTGACCTAAGTGGAAAGAACCCACATAAGGACAGGGAGATAGTTTAAAGCACTTTTTTTTTTTTTTTTTAATTTTTTCTTTTTTCTTTTTTTTTTTTTTCTGTGATTTACTGGGATGAGAGAGGAAATGATGCCTTTCTCTAGCATCTCTTCAGAAAACCAGAGGAAGAACAAACTGAATGGCATTAAGCCTTTCCTTTACCTGTTGCGTGAGAGAAGCAGAGCACCTCTTTACAGACAAGAACATGCTGATATATTTAAAGTGTAAAGCATAACTTGGATGTTATTTTTCTATGGTATCACATTTTTGATGGCACCAGTCTGACAAAAAGGCCTTTTATTATAATAATTTATTTAACCCCACATGGCCATACATGGTTAACAAGACTTCACTGGTGTTAGAGTAAAGGTTCTTTTTTAATGTTTTTGTTTTACAGTCTTGCTCAAGAGCTTTAAGCTTGTGGCCTTGACCTTTTATGGAAGCCTTTGATATTTGCTATAAACTGGCCTACATCCCCCAAAGCTGTTCCATGCTGACAACCAAAAATCATTTGCAGAAAAACAAGCCTAGCAAAGCCTGACCCACTGCAGGTTTTATGATACAGTACGCTAAAATACCGCCCAGTTTACTGAACACAACTTGGCTCACTTACAGTGTGTCTGTGAGCAGGCAGGAAGGAAAATGAAAACTGGACAATAAAAACTGAGGGTGGATGTGGGAGGTCTGTTAATTCCAAACATGTATGTGGCCTAAAAATTTCTAGTTCTTGATCATTTTTCGTTGCATCAATATTTAATTACTTTAATTAAAATGGCAAGCGGTGCTATAAAATGTTCTGCTTCTGTTTTGTGTGGTTATTGGTGTGTTTTGTACTTTGTTTACTGTAGCTGCATTTCATGCACTTTACAGCTAAATGTCACGGATGGCTTCTGATGTGGTTGCATCGTGCAGAGATGAAAGTCTGACTGGGGGCTGATGGTGGCCACCTGGGATTACAAAACCAAATGCTTTTGGACACACTTGAAACTGTAGAACAGACCTCTCCAGACACAGCCAATAGAGATTCTCCTATATATTTTTGTGAGGCGTAAGATCTGAATTCTGTAGCAACTGCAATTTCAATGTTTTTCATATGTTTTGGAGTTTGGAGGCCAACTCAGTGCCTTGGGCTCTTTGTTTGTTTGGTTCCCTAAAGCCATTCGTGGGCAGTTGTTGAAGTGTGGCAGGGTGCATTAACCTGGTGAGGTGGGCCGCTGCTATGGATTGGTGTGCTTGGTCAGCCACAGCATTTAGGTAGGTGGTACATGAAAAAAGTCAGATCCACATGAATACCAGGGCCCAAGTTTCCCCAGCAGACTATAGACTCTGTGTTAAATCTACACCATACATATGTCATAACCGTAAACCCTTCTGAAACCCTATGCCATAACCTATGCTGTAACCTGACATGCATATCACCGTCAACGCAGCCCGCACAGGTATGAATGCTGGCAACAGCTCGGCCACTTGTGTACTGCATCGTAGGTTCAACATACAGCTCCGGAAAAAATTAAGAGACCACTGCAAAATTATCAGTTTCTCTGATTTTGCTATTTATAGGTATATGTTTGAGTAAAGTAAACATTTTTGTTTTATTCTATAAACTACTGACAACATAACTCCCAAATTCAAAATACAAATATTTTCATTTAGAGCTTTTATTTGCAGAAAATGAAAAATGGTCAAGGTCTTGTCTGGTGG
>VUQI01025584.1:26455-45023 GCA_015106735.1 Paratilapia polleni | reverse complement strand
TACAGCCTCAAGTCTTTTTGATTATGATGCAACAAGTATGCTGCAACACCTGGATTGGGGGATTTTCTGCCATTCTTCTTTGCAAATCCTCTCAAGCTCAGTCAGGTTGGATGGGGACTGTCGGTGGACAGCCATTTTCAGGTCTCTCCAGAGATGTTCAATAGGGTTCAAGTCAGGGCTCTGGCTGGGTCACTCTAGGACATTCACAGAGTTGTCCCTAAGCCACTCCTGTGTTGTCTTCGCTGTGTGCTTAGGCTCATTGTCATGTTGGAAGGTGAACCTTCGGCCCAGTCTGAGGTCCTGAGCACTATGGAACAGGTTTTCATTGAGGATATCTCTGTACTTTGCTCCATTCAGCTTTCCCTGCACCCTGACCAGTCTCCCAGTCCCTGCTGCTGAAAAACACCCCCACAGCATGATGCTGCCACCACCATGCTTCACTGTTGGGATGATACTGGGTAGGTGATGAGCGGTGCCTGGTTTCCTCCAGACACAATGTTTAGAATTCAATCTTGGTTTCATCAGACCAGAGAATCTTGTTCCTCACAGTCTGAGAGTCCTTCAGGTGCCTTTTTACAAATTCCAAGTGGGCTTTCATGTGTTTTGCACTGAGGAGAGGTTTCTGTCTAGTCACTCTGCCATAAATAATAAATATTTTTGGGTTTTCTAAGAGATTAAAAAGATGTCCTGAGAAATGGATCTAAAAAAAAAAAAAGACAGAAAACTTATTTCACATAAAACCTATGGTTCTGTTTTTGGCTCGTATATATTTGCAAAAATATACAACTGCAGTTTGAAAAATATAGTTATTAATGTAGAAGTTTTAAATTAAGGAGTTGAGTATTTGTGCTGTTCAAATGCTGTAAGTCCTGCAAAAGTTAGAATACATTTATAAAGATTTTAAACATAATTTTGTTTGATAAATTGTTAATTTGAAAAAGTTGTTTACATTAAAGACCATCTGAAAATGTGTGCAGAATAATTACAAATAAATCTTCCCAGTTACCCCAACCCTTCATCCAAAGAAAAACAAACACCAACCAAGGCAGTTATTTCTAATCAGCACTTTATAATCCAGTTTATAGCAGTGGGACAGTAAGTTAGAAAACTGCTTTATACATTCTCTTTGGGCCTGGTGATTTGTCTAAAATCAATTTCATGAATCAAACTCAGTTCCTGAATGCATTAAAATATGACAAATGTATACAAAAGAATCCAGCATGTGTCAGGGAAAAATCTGAAAAGAAAAAAACAAAACATGTGCAGTCCAGATTTCATCAGTTTACAATAATTAATTTAGCCACAGTATTTTTTGTAAAATGTTATATAATAATACTATAAAATAAAATATATCTTGCAGTCATTTAAAACAATTCAAATCCTCCAGCATCTCAGTCAAACGGAAAGAACAGGGGTGGCCAAATATTCAGTCAAGTTTGGAACATTAAGAAAGTGAAAATAAAATCACACAAGTTTTCTTTTAGAAACTTTTACAATCACAAAATTCAAATACTTTTACATGAGGCAGGTATTTATACTGATATAAAAATAGGAAGGAAAACACGCGGTTCCTGCTGTGCATTCAGACTTCAGTTTACAAGCATTAAGTTAAAGGTTAGACCCACGGTGCTCATTTCCAACTCTACATTTTTATTCTCAGACTCAGAAAGTAGCTTAGTGTGATTTTCAACATTTAAAAAAAATTGCATTTATCTTATACTGGCCTTTTAGGAAGTGCCTCAGTTCATTCTCCATCTGAAACAAGTTCAAGCTCCTGTCTCTTTAAGGTGCCTCTCTCAAAACTCTGATTGGCTCACTTCCAGAAGCCAGCTGAGGGGCAGCACTGGGTACTGCCCCTCAGCTGGCTTTACGGGGACAGGTTTTCCATACATTTCCCTCATTATTTAAAACTTTGGCCATGTTTAACATGAACATCTGACACTGTAACATAACATATATGACAGAGAATAAGGAAAAGCAAAATATCTTTAAAGTCTGAATACAGCAGGTTATATTTGCTTGCAGCTACTTGACATGTATAAATGAGGAACTGGCAATATCTAAATATTACACAGCATGACAGTTTTGACATACACGTATATTCATTATAATGTAAAAAAGAGTATTACATCTATATTTACATACAGCATTATGTGTGTTTAGAGTTTTTAAATAAACAGCTTATATGGAGTAGTGAGTGAGAACATACAGTAATAATGGAGGGTATAAAAAATATATGGCTCTTTCTTTCCCTGTGGGGACTATTTGTATATCTTTTATTTCTAACTTGGATCACAACAACCTGAGATCAACATTTAAAGAATCAAAGGGACATTTCACTCTTTACGTTAAAGGGACTCGGTACATTTTTCAGTGAGTTTCAATTCATTTTCATCAATTTTATTTTTAAAAGTTTGTCACTTTTCCCAACAACAGAGCACATGCTAATAAGATTTAGGAATGATCCTACAATGATCGACCATTGGTGCCTTCTCTGAGACACAGCAGTCCTAACTAAGTAAGTTGGTGGAGTTTGTGGGACTGTTGTGGTTGGATTTAGAAAAAAATAAATCAGATAAAAGGACTTTGCATGCCAGTCTGAGCTGCAGATTAATTACCAGGTGGTCACAGTACTTACATAGCTATATGGGAGAGGATTTATTAAAAAAAAAAAAAAAAATTTTACATTTTAGCTGATAACTTTATGTTGAAACAAACCAGACTGTTGTCCACTTGGTAAATGTAGTGGAAAGTCTGTAAGGTGTTTGGTATAACTAAATTGTAAAGTTTTATCAGATGGTGCTGATAACCAGCTGTGGCTACAAAAAAAAAAAAAATCGTCCCTGTAGTGCCAGCAACTGCATAACGTCAAACTTTTCTAAGTATTGTTTGTGTTTAGTCCCAAATCTTCAGTTTCTATTTCTTTCTACTTTTCTTCTTTTACGCAGAAGAAACAGGTCATTTAATTTGCTGATGTAAAACCAGTGATGCACAGTACAAGATCTGCAGCCCTGAAAAGCTGTGTTTCTAAGATCTTGAACCTCATTTGTTCTTATCTATTTCTTTATTTTTCCTGTTTTGTCAGTTTCCTGTGTAGCAAAGTTTCCTCTCTGATCTGATGAACATCATCTCTTTAGCGTCCAGTGTAGATGAAATCTGAGGAAAAAATAAACAGATGAGTCACACGACAATAAAAAACCATCCAGTTTTCTTTAAAAACTATCTGGTTTTATGTGCTGCAGACATGAAACATAATTCCTACATAACTCTGAAACTGCTGACTGTAATGAAAAAACGGGTCTAGTTAAACAAATAGATTTTTGCGACTCCTTCATGTTTTGCCATGAGACCGGGCTGCAGTGATCTGAAAGCAGTCTCACCTCGGCAGTACTCAGGATTGAAGTTTTCGTAGATGGGGTACAGAGGGTTCTCCTGTTCGCTGCGATGTTTTCTGGCTCTCAGGACGTCCCGCACACACTGATGCAGGAAGGCGTACTGGCACTGCGACACATACACAAGGACACAGGTTTAAAAGTGTAGAGAACACCTTCACGTGTTTTAGAACAATGTTTACAATAGATTTCTAACATTTAACACGCTCTAGTGCTCGGTCCAATATTTGCTCATTCTTTAGACCAGTAGTTACAGTTTTTCTCTTTTCTTGTGATTTGTTTGGTCCCAATTAAGTCAGATAATTACTGATGTTTTAGCAAATTATTAACTGTTATTGCAGGCAAATTTGGACCAGTACTTACTGGTATTGTAGGCCAATTTTAACCAAAAGTCTCATTCAAATTCTAAACTTTATTGCTCCAACTGTTTTTTTTTTTTGGCCTAAGATTACATTTATTTTTTCTTTTCCTGGTTTGAATGAATGATTATTTTCTAAGTTAATTCCTAGCTTCCATTCATTAAGGTTTTCTCAAGTTTTACTACTGTTGTAGCTCCAGTTCAGTCTAAAATACTCATTGGAATCTTAGTGGTTTTGCCCCAGATTTGCTGAAGGATTTTATTTGCTGGTTAATTATTTCCTCCACTATAAACTGGTTTAGCTCTGGTATAGTTAATGAACTGTATTTTGAAAACCAATTTGGGTTCAATATCAGTGAAAAAGCAGGATAAAATCCTAATTTTAGATAAATATTTGATATAAATTTCTGCATTTAAAAAAAAAACAGAATGGAAAACTGAATATTCAAACGAATAATCAGACAGTTGAATATTTGGGTCCAGCCCTGCTTCCATGTTAGTTAAGCCAAAAGAATGAAGGAACTTGAGATAATTACCTTGTAGGTGGGAATTTATGTGTTAAAGTATGAAGTATGGTTGCCGTACCTCGGTCTGGACCATGTGCTGGCGGTGCAGGCGGAGGTCGAACACACAGCCGTACAGGTCGATGGTTCCTTTGGAGTCCAACTGCTGCAGAACCCGATCCAAGGCGATGAATGTCCCTGTACGCCCGACTCCAGCACTACCACACAAACAAGACTTATCTCAGTCCCAAACCCAAACATATCCAGCAGGCAAAGACATAAAACACAGAAAAGCTGCAAATCCTCAAACTAGAGAAACTGCAAGGACTCGCCGAGTTATTCACTGTTCGACCGTAGATCTGATGAAGACTTTTGTTAACTTCAAGTCAATCAAAATATCTATGAAACCATGTGTCCTACCTGCAGTGAACGATGGTGGCTCCGGTACTTGGTGATCGGTCCACGTAGTCCCGAACTGTCCTGACAAACTGGATCAGGGACTGGGTGCTCTCAGGGACACCGTGATCGGGCCACACCGTGTAGTGGAAGTGACGTAACACCCGAGGGTAACTGCAGCTGCTCTCCTGTCAGGATCGATCGATTATGTGTTATTACTACGACATATAAAATGTAAATCAGTATCACTGGCCGGTAATAAAGACCTCATATTAATCTGTAAGTCATGATGATGTTCATTTTTTTCAGAACTTCAGATTTGTATGAAGTGACTTTTATATCTTATACCTGGACTATCTTGTCTGAAATTCACGTAAACACCAGAAAGATGAATAAAAATCACCCAAAGTGACCACAGCAGGACTGAAAATGCTAATTACTGAGTTCAGGGATCCCAGCAGCTAATGCCCCCTCTACAGCAAGTGAAAAATTTATTCTTGCTGGCTTCAGAGGAGGGTTGTTTGTGAATGGTGATTTTGCCTCTTGCTCTTCAGCCCTTCCCTCGGTCTCTGTTGAAGTTCTGCTCATTTTCAGCTCCACGTTTTTAGTCTTGGACTCTACTAGAGTAGCTGTGCATGATTCAGTTAGAAATGATCCTTTATCTTGGAGCCCCTCAGTTCATCCTCTGTCTGAAGCAAGGCGTTTTAGCTCCGCCCTCTTTAAGACAACTGCCTTCTGATTGGCTGGACCTTATCAACAGGAGGTTTGAATGGTAGGTTTGTGGAGCTTCTGTCCCTGAGATGACCATATACAATACCCTCTCCCTTTAGAGCAGTCTGCAGCCTGAGATTTTGGCTCACAGGGCTTACTTTTACATACACTGATCATTGTCTGAAACGTTGAACATGTTTAATAGGACTACTAACTGCAGGTGACTGTTGAGAATAATTAGTGCTGTATATGGAAAATAAGCTGAATTCTAGCAAGTCAGCAGAAAGGACGAATGATGCTGTGGGGCATTTTTAAACAGTGAAGTTCAAGGGCTTTAATTAGCCACTAATTACTGCATGAGTATATGCAATTCTAATGATTCTTGTAGCCTATACTGTACATGGCTGTGAGAAAGAAAAGGGTTTACTATAAATAAATGGCATCTTTATTCTTTAAAGGATTTAGATATTAGTGTTTTGTCTAAATATTTTAAAGTCTCTGAGCTGACTGTAAACTTGAAGAAAAAACATGCAGTACGAGAGAGTGGGTACCGAGGTGATCTTGAACTCTCGGATGGTCCACTCGGGCAGGACGGACTCTGACAGCATCTGAATCACCAGGTCACCGTAGTACAGAGGCTCTCTGTCTGCAGGCCAGTACTGATCACACTTCACCTGGAAACACAGCATTCATATATTTTAATAACTGTCAGGGTGATACTTTATCTTCCTTTGTTAACATGTGAGAACCTGACAGTGTAATATTACACACGATTAATTCAAGCTCAGAGATTTTTGAGCTCATTCTCAAAAGCTGCCCTCAAAGTTCTCCTGGAGCATGGAGGGGGAGACACAGTGGAAATACTGTGATGTACAAGCTAAAATTCCTGTCTTTGTGAATGGAGTCTGGTGGAGAGTAACAGCTTCACTTCCTTGTCAGAAGTAGCTGTGTGCTGGCAGGTAAAGTGGTGCAAATGTTCAATATTCAGACACTTTGCATCAGTTTGCTTCATATGTTATCACACTGTGTGAAAACTCAGTTTTCTTTGGTCTGAACTCAGCGTAACATCAGCTCTCACTGCAGTCCAGGTGTACAAAGTATGACACAAAGTCGTGTTTCAGACATTTGCAAAATTTGGAAAGTGAACACTTATTTTATGGTAAATGGACTGGTACTTATATAGCGCTTTGCTACTCAGTTTGAGTACTCAAAGTGCTTCATACTACATGCCACATTCACCGAGTCACACGTACATTCATACAGTGCTTTTATCTATACTTGAGCG
Organism: Paratilapia polleni; assembly: GCA_015106735.1. Taxonomy (NCBI): domain Eukaryota; kingdom Metazoa; phylum Chordata; class Actinopteri; order Cichliformes; family Cichlidae; genus Paratilapia; species Paratilapia polleni. The sequence goes on along the minus strand of VUQI01025584.1, from coordinate 38,378 downwards.
CTTACTAACATTCACACACACTCACACTCCGATGAATTCATCGGGGGCAATGTGGGGTTCAGTGTCTTGCCCAAGGATACTTTAGCATGCAGACTAGGGGAGCCAGGGATCGAACCACTGATCTTCCGATTAGTAGACGACCCGCTCTACCTCCTGAGCCACAGCCACCCCAATGAGAATTTGCACATTATATTTTCACAATTGTTGCATAAAAGTGTAATTTTTGATCAAATCAGTGCCTCACCCGTCCTTTCTCCACACACTGCGTCACCATGACGATGTTGTAGACGCCGTGCTCCCACACCATCCTCCAGAAATCATCTTTAGTGCCAGGCAGCGGCCCCTGGGTGGCGATGTACTCCCTGCGGTAGTTATTACCCTGCACACGTAAGGGAATAAGAGGTATTAGTGTGTATAGGTCAGATTGTGTGTGTGTGTGTGTGTGTGTGTGTGTGTGTGTGTGTGTGTATTTTGTTTTTTAAAGTGTGTGTTCGTACAGGAATGTAGCTGGCGTTGATGTAGTCAGAGCAGGGGTCGTCCTCCAGGTATGACAGCTTCACTCGGGTGGAATCATCTAGAAAAAAAAGAGTCCACAGTAACACGTTACTGCATTTTAGCAAATATCTGACAAGTTTAAGAAACTGGTAAAGGACTAGCTCTAATGCTGGGATTGCACTGCTTTAATAAATGGTTGGGTTGTTGCCTCGTATGACATCTAGCTTCCACACAGCAACGTGATCATAAAATGTTTTAGCTCCATTTTTGGTCTCCACCAACTCTTGAGAATAATTTCTGGCTCTTCAGCTGCTCGATGTTTCACTTTGTTGACCAGCAGTGTCTGTCTGCTGTTTTTGGAGGTGGTTTTATAGGAAGTTCTTTATGTAAAAATAGGTCTGTTCAACCAAAACTAGAAGCTAAAAGGCTACAAAAGCACCGCAGGGCTGCAGCTCAGCTCTATCTTTGCAGTATCACTGCAGTTATTTTTTTTTTTTTTTGTTTCGTCAGGTTAAAAGTAGACTTAAACCAACAATGGTCAGGTTACAGACTACAGCTAACCCTTATTTTCATATCAGTTAATCATTTGTTTTGTTTATTAAATTGTCAACACATTGAAAAAGGTTCATCACAGTTTACTGAAGCCCAATAGCAATCTCAAACAGGGAAACATGATTATTTACCAACTAACTGATCAGCTGTTTGCACTCTGCACCTGGATTAAAAGCAGGTTTAACTACTGCTGGCAATATTTCACTAAATTTGGAACTTTCTGTCCAGCCAAGAGTCTAAAACCAACGGACAGAATGGAAGCGGAGATTTTTGTAATTTTCTTACAATTTTTCTAAATTTTCTGCCAATCAGCTTATCAAAGCAGCTTTATAATGACATAAAACATCAAATCCTCACATTTAACAACCTGAAATCAGCCAAAAACAATCGATTATGAAACTGCTCAATTAAATTTCTATCAGTCTAATTAATGAACAGTCAGCTCGTTAGTTCCAGCTACTTATAAGCATTAAGAGCAGATTCCTCACAGTTTAATCAATACCATCACATTAATGTTTCCAGCAGACTGAAGGATGCAGTTTCCGTTTGATGGTGAAAATCTGAGGACTGATTATTTTTTCACGTCCACTCCAGAATAAGTAATGAAACCAACTTCTGTCACAGTTTTCCTGAGGCTCATATTATTAAATGTTAAAGATGTGTAAATGTGACGCAGGCTCAGCAACGACTTGTTTCACTGTGTGTGTGTGTGTGTGTGTGTTTACTCCTCTGACAGTTAATTATAGAGCTGCTGTTGTAAATGTGGCACCTCGAGTTATAAATCAGATTTTTTTTTTTTTTGCAGTTACACGAGTGATGCTTAATTACTTTATTTTAAACTGCGATACTTAAAAGATGAAAAACTCTGAAAATAACAAAACTGATGTTAACTGTAAAACTCGTGCGTTTCATTTTTTCAGATACTCTGTTTTTGGCCAGGTCACACTTAAAAAAAACGAATTCAATTCAGTTCAACTGATTTTTTTTTTTTTTTTTTTTTTAATAGCACCAATTCACAGCAATAGCCTCAAGGTGCTTCATATTGTAAGATAAAGACCCTACAATATTAGAGGGAAAACCCCAACAATCTATTTTGCCTCATCCCCAATGGCACAGATGAAAACTGTTTCACAGCTGTATGGAAATTCTTGACTATTAGATTTAAGGCTCACAGGAAGGGGACTGATAGATGATTAACTCATTGGATAATAAAAATTAATCCGCAACTGTTTAAAAAAAACTACGATTTTGAGCAAATGTTATCATTCCCCAAGTAAAGATTCTTAAATTATAGTAAAGATGTATTTGTTTCCTAGGCAGAGTCGTTATAATATTAAACGGCTGAACTCTTTCAGTCCTTCACGACACGACCTTTGAATGAGCACAATGAGCAGCAAATTCACGAAACTGGATCCTGGTACAAGGACCGCAAATTTAAGAGGACACATCAGACACGAGGCTCATATTGGTATCGGCTGATCAACTGGTGCTTTTCTGCTCAAATCTGAGGATGGGCCACTTTACTGAGTTTAATCTGAAAGCAAATTTAATCTGTTGTTTGGAAAAAACATGCGATGTGTCACTATTTTGTGACATATTAATAATAAATAATACGGAGAGCAATCTGCTGTACGGTGGCTAAGAAACGAAAAAGGAGAGCAAATTAAAAGAAGAACTCTAAATAGATGTTGTGTATTCAGTATTTCTGTGTAGTTATGCTTTTATCACCTCGAGCATCAGAGTTCATCCTTGTCACCAAGGGAACAGGTGCTGCTTCATTAAGTAAAGCTCTTAACGATGTGATAATTGCAATGATTTTCACTTTGATTTATTTTTCTTTCTCACCGAGGGACTCAAAGTGTTTTTAGATGCTACATATAAACAATTTACTTCTTTTCTTCTTTCTCTTATTTAAGTTTTTGTGCAGCAGAAAACATTTAAGGTAAAAACTGCACTAACATGGCAGAATGTTGTTATAACGGTTCTTTCCTCGGTTTTCTGGCACTCGGGCGACGTCCATCGTCTGGTTACGGCCGACATCCTTCAGATCCTGCACAAACACAATAATAATTCTATTTGTAAAGTTGTAATACCAACAATTCTTTTTTTTATTTAGACACTTTAAAAGCGATCAGATCTCTAGACTGAAAAAGTTTGATCAGCACATGCACACAAGACGAGAAAAACTGTGTGCCAGTAAACAGAAGAACTGCATGCATCAGGACTTTGTGACTGACAACACCAACTAAAAATTTTTGTAGAACCAGAGCTAATGTAGCACCTGTTCTACTTAATCTGTAGAAAAAAAAAAAGTAGGCTTCCAAAGTCAGGAGGAACATTTCCAAAGAATCAATGTCGTCCACCACTGGTGTCATTGTACTTGACCTTAGAGTTGCAGGGAAAGCAATGGTTGAAAAGCAAACCAGTTCTGAGAAGGCTACCAAGTTGAACGAACTACAAACTGGCACAAGCACTAGCCCAGAACCAGCAGTTTGCTTTGGTGTAAAGTGGGTACAAGTGTTTAAGAGCTTTTACAAAACTGGAAGATGTATATAGCTAGCTATTCCTTCAAAAGGACGGCACCATGAAGCCAGTTTCCAACTGGCGCAAAACCTCACCAAAGCCGAACTGACCAGCCGATCCGTCCAGAACGCCAAGTTTTGGCCTCCTAAGATTCAACAGTCCCAGTGAAAACTGAAGACATACCCAACAAATGAACAGTATAATGTTCAGGTCCAGCCCTAATGACCAGGTACTTGAATATACTTTTTCTAGTAGTGATCATAGAATTACCTCAAACTCTTCAGACAGCAGGTAGTTGGAGTCGGCCTGCAGCTTGGTCAGATGTGACTCAAAATGGCATGCTTTGATGGGACTGAACAGAGAGATGGGCAAATATTCAGCATTGCAGTATACATATACAGTAGGTATACTGTAGTTTTTTTAGACAACCCATAAATTATACATAAAGTTTTTAAAAATAAAGCTTAAACTCTCACCTGGTGACCCGACGGTTACTGCAAAAGAGGAGAAAACAATCGACTTATTCAACAGGCAGAAATACGACTGTAAGGTAACACAGATTGGTTTATAAAGGTAGCCATACAACTGGAGAGCAACACAGACATAATACAGGAGTGAAAGTTATGGAAGAGTTTTCCACCGGATGCCCTTCCTGACACAACCTCGTAGGGGATTTTTGTCTCTGGAATCGAACCATAAACCTTCTGCTCATAAGATAAAAAAAAAAACTTTTTGCAAGAGTGTACTGACCAAACAAAGGCAGCAGTACAAGCAGGAAAAATGTGTATTCTCCAACTGGTGAGTGGTTGTTGCACGTTGCTGGCTGTTGCTATATGAAATTGGTTGCAAAGGGGACATGCTGCATCAAAAACCTCCTTGTGATTGCTTTGGCCACGAGCAGATTGCCGCGGCTGCCCATAGTTTGCATGGAAGATGCCGACTTGTTTGCAACACTCGCAACTACTCACCCAGCAGTAGTAAAACTGTACAAAGTGCGATGCTAATCAGGAAACACACTTTATTGAATGGTGCATGTCAGTACGTAACATGGGAGCAGACCAAGAGTAGCTTTGTAAGAATGAATATAGCAGAGGTTTAGTCTACGGAAGGACAAAGAATCCAACCCAACAGTGTAGGATGGTGAGTAAGGAGTCTAAGGTTTGTGATACCTCATCCAGCTCATGTTAACATACAAATAACATCACCATAATCCAAAACTGTACCTTCCCATTCTTGGCTTAAAGAGAAGGCAGGAGACTTGTTGTCATTTATGACCCCCACTATGTTTCATTCAGTCATTTTCATCTAAGAATGGAGTTAAAGTGTGTCATCTCTGTCAATTAAGCTATTTTGATCATCACTTTGGACATTAAACATCTCCCTTTAGGCCTCTGCAGCAGGAAACCCTGCTACTCTAGGTTGGTTAAAGACAACTTTAAATTTGTTAAACTAAACTAAACTATAACCTAAACCAGGGGCGTCAAACTCAGGTAAATTTGAGCTCAGGTGGGCCGGACCATCCTTTTGCAGAAAGATGACCAGCCTGAGGTGTCTGCAGAATGCTTTTCCACATTCAGCAGGTCCACTGCACTAATGTCTTATCACTTTACTGCCGTTTTCACGCTTTGCAAAGCCGAATTGGACCCTCTGGCCTGTTCTGGCCTAAACAATACAGTCATTTTTCATCTGCAGTTAGTATCTAAGTGAATTTAAGGTCTGTGTCATACAAACCGATGATCACTGCTACTAGCAAACACAGGGGAACAGTTAAACACATACTGTTACATTAACAGCTATAAGCTGTTAGGGTCATTTATGAAACACAGAGAAGCTTTGTTTCTCCGCACTGTTACACTCATGGTTGATGAGCTGTGGCCGATATACAAACATATGCATGCACGCACACACACACACACACACACACTAATTAACAGATGCTGCAGACTGTGGTGGGTGAATGATGAGGTAATCTGAGAGAGAGAGCGAGCACTTTATTGGAAACTAATACTTCTTCACACACTCACATATGGAACGTGGGAGGCATTGGAAACTAATCTGTCCCTCTCTCACATTCTGAAGAAGAATAATTATAGATGCAGCGCGCACGCAAACTTACCTCCGGACACCCATATACATCCCTGTAGCTGGAACTTCTTTCCACATGCTCATCCTCACCACCGGGTTCTCCTGCACAGCCCTGCACACACACACACGTCAGAAAATATCTGCACCAGTTTGGAATATTAAGATTTTTTAAACAGCTCTCTTAAGATCAAAGAGTTAAACAAATAAAAGCATTTGAGCCCTGCCCTCTGCACTAATAAATGTGTTTACCAAATCACAACTAATTAACTCTGTAAATTAGCTTTCCAGCTAAATGACTGTGAGAAAACTGATGTGACATTTTGGAGCTAATTTTCTGTGGAGGCCCCTGTTGTGGCATAAAGTCAGACAGAAATCTCACACTGGAGCCACTCAGTTGGCAGCACCAAGTCCAGATTTGGTGGCACTTCTCTTTGATGGTACAGCATTAAAGAAGGAATATGTGTGACCCAAGATATGTTTTAGATCCATTAAATCATTAAATCTGCCTTCACAGAAGACATTTTTAATGATTTATTATCTTATGTGCCCTTTTATTTGGGTCAGTATAAACTCTGGGCTGGAATTAACTACCATGAGTATGAAAGTGTACGTTCATGTATACTCACACTTTGCGTAGCCTCTGTCTGTAGGCCAGCAGAGAGACGACTGCCACCATCATACCAATGAGGAACATACCAGCACTCAGACCCTCCACCACGCCACCTAGAGGCTCTGACACAGAACAACTCACATCAGGAGACAGGTCACTCATGTTATGAGGCTTTAGCTTTTATTTCATGTGCCCTCTAGTGGAAAGTGTAGATAAAACAACCGTCTCTGGAGTTTCAGGCACATTAATGTCTCAAAGGACACACAGCAAATATTTAAACCTTTAGAAAGACGGTCCAAATTCAATAATTAGTTCTATACACTGCCATCCTTAGTTTAGGGTAAAGTTAAGTTCGGTTTACGCAGAGGTTAAAATAAATAAAACAAAGTATTAAATAAAATGTAAAAAACAAATATCTGTAGATTTGCAGATGTTGCTTTTCTTAATCAAATATTACAGAAAAAATTAATTTTGGAGAGCCTGGAGTTTTCATACCTTCAGCTGAAAAACAAAAAAGTCAAACGGATTAAAGTAAATCATTCAGCAGTTTAATTATTATTAGTCGTCTCACCTGCGTGCGTCCTGAGCGGCTCAGACAGGTAAGTGTCGGTGAAGAGCGGCTGAGGAAACTCTTGGTGGTTCTCATCAAACAGTCGGGTGAAGGCTCGCACACTCAGCCTGCACACACACACACACACACACACACACACACACAGCCATTAGCTTAGGGGATGTATTTCTTGGCTCAGCGGCACTTCCGCAGCATCAGTTTTTTGTTACCTGTATGATGTTTTGGCTTTCAGTGGCCCGTCACAGAAGCCGCCGTAGCTGTCACTCAGGTAGAAGTCGTCATCATGGTAATGATCACAGGATCCGCCCAGCCGGTCTCCTCCTGCTCCTAGGTTCACCTCCACCACCTGATCAGATATTGATCGACCACATAAATATATTAACAGATACGCACACAGCACAACAATTTTTTATTTGATTATAATACTTTTTCTTATTTTTTTTAAGATTTAATTTTTTAATTGCTTTACTTTTTTTTTTATTTAATGTAATTTTTAAGATGTAATTGAAATTAAATGTTTTATTCTAATAATATATAGATAAATACATTTTCATAAATAATAAATTGAAGAGAAATAAACTGTTTACAGCCTGCTACAAAAATGCTTCTGGTCTCCATTTCCCCCCTTCATAACTGTACGTTTTTATAACTCACCTGTTATATAAAACAAAAAGGTTGCATTATTAGGGGCGTGGCCTCTTTGACTGACAGGTGGATGGCAACACAGGCGGCTGTAGCTGCTAGCTGTCTGCTAGGCTTCACCTCAGCTAATTGGAGTCCCTGAACTGGACCTCTGGACCGTGTTTGTGCTGTTGGAGCCTTTTGGAGCATTTTTAATGCAGTTATCTGACCAATCATATGGCTGCTGTGTGGTCCTCTCATCCAAATATGGTCACTCATGGCTCCAAAAAACCAACATCCAAATCATCTGGCCAAAGATTTGACTTTGCAAACCCAATGGCTACGGCCGTCTTTTGTATACAGTCTTTGGTTGTTACCTGTCCAGCAGAGCCCTCAGTGTCCTGTGGACAGCGGCTGGGGAAGTAGGCAGTCTGATACACTCTGACGGATGAGTTACGGATGTAGTCGTGGTATGAGGGCAGCGGGTGGCGCTGCTCCGGCTGCAGCATCTCACTGGCTGTCAGAAGAGACACAAAAACATTCAGTTCTGCTTCCAGTTTTGTCAGCCTGGTTCTTGGTCCCCTGGTTTAAACTTTATTCCACCAAGCTTATAATAATAACAATGATCACAATTTCAACAGGAAAGAAAATGTAAGTCAAAGTAATATCATCTGAAGTATCATGACGGTGTGCGTTCGTACCATCAGACTCGGCCACAATCACAGTGAAGTATTGGACAGCTCCGTTGGCGTCACTGAACCAGGAGCAGTTGAAGCGGAACAAGATGGAGGACGACTTGATTTTCGATGACCTCTTGCTAACACGTACGCTGGGAGGTGGAACTGGAGGTCCTGTAAGGAAATGGGACTAATTAACAAGAGTTTTCTCTGGTCTTTTATGACAAACCTACCATCATTTTTTTATACTCAATAATCTCGTAATTATTGAGAATAGTTTTAAAACTGTTTTTATTTCATATTTCATTCTAATTTTAATTTTGACTAAAATTGTGACTGGTTTTTTTTTTTGGTTAATTTAAATTGACATGATAATAAATTCCACAACAGTAAATAAGAGTAATATTTATTATTTATTAAATCACAGTAATGGTTATTTTGACCTTTTTCTAGTTATAAACTTACTTTGATAAATTACAAAATTGTTTACATACAATCTCAGTTTTGTTTCGTCAGTTTAGTTTTAGTTTTGGATTTTTTTGCCAACTTTTTCTCTCTCTTATGATTCTGTTGATAATATTAAAAAAGAAAAGTTGGAATTTTGGCTTAAATTATTTTATAACTGAGATTATCATTTAGACTATGACTTCCTACATGAGTTAGGGCTGTAATCAGGTTTCTCACAATATCAGATTTTCACTACACAATTATTTGCAGTCTTAAAAATTCTCAATTACCAATAGAAAATAGGTTGAAGATCTAAACGGTAATAATTGTCTTTCATTAAATATCATCTTGAACTTTTTCGTTAAAGTCAAAATAGGGACGATGGAGAAAGATTCTGTAACCATAAATGTTTACAAAAACAATTCTGCAACCAATATGATATATGTAAGTTATCACCAATGCCGATATACCACAACATCCTAATAAGTATATAATAATTTTATTTTTGTTTTTAAATCGTCTGCCTTTTCTTGGCCTGAATCAGGCTCTTCCTGTTTCGACTCTCCCTTTCATCCTTAGTTTTCTCTCTCTGCCAAGCTGCCACCTATAAAAAAAACTTCCTTGGGTATTTTCCAGAATCATCTGCCTTTTTTTCTGTTTCCAGTGCACTTGTGTCAGGATGATTTATAATGCAACACAGGCACAGAGAGGGAGGAAGAGATGGACGTGAACTGAGGGGAACAAAGAGAAGACAGGAAAAGGTTTTAAAAGAGGAGGAAAGTTTTCAGACTGTTTGGGGTCACAGTGACTTTTTCAAAAAGGGCAAAGAGAAAAATAAAGTGACACTTCAAAGATTAAGTGTGTGTATGTGTGTGTGTGTCTTCTCTCCCTTCTTCATTATGAACACACACACTAAAAAAAGTTCCCTTTTGTCATTTGTTTTTTATTGTAGCAGAAGTCAGCTGCACCAGATGTTCAAACTTGGCCTAGTTAGAGAGAATCAGAGGAGGAAGTCTGTACTATGTGGAGGATTAGGGCCTTAGTAATTTAAAGAAAATACCTGTGCTTTGCCTAATAGTTGCAACTGCAGTATAAAGTACAACTACCCAGAAAATACTGAAACATCGACATTACTTCCACACTCAAAAATGGGTTTGACAGCACAAACTGTACTGTAGATGGCCTGATGATGTCGAGTCAGAGCCTCTTTTGCAAAACAAGAATTTTTGATGATAGACACGCATGCACTTACTCTCTGCATTATAAACCCATGGTGTTAGCTTAATTGGATAAAAAATGGGCTTTAGAGTGAGCAGTGACTCTCCCCCCATGGCAATATTCTTTTCATCAGTTTCTCACTCTTCTCATGATAGTGTTTTGATTTGATTTCCATGTTGAATAACCATCAGCTGACCATCCTTTCTCACTGTCTAGTCATGGTTGAAAAATAGTTCCAAAACCAAAAAGCCAATGATGTAATCACTCATCCAGCTCAAGATCCATCACACTTCACTGTTTATTGCCTGTAAAATGATAAATGTGAACTTGAACACAATTTGTGTGAAGACTCATTTCAATAAAATCTGACCAATACTCTAAGACAAATAGCAATTCTTGTGAACTATGGATGGATGGATGGCTGACAGATGCCTCGCCGTGGTATAAGGTCATCAGTCCGTCGGCTGGATGAGCTAATGAAAGCGGTGCCAAAGTCAATGATGTAAAAACACCGTCTGCTGGATGCCTTTCTTGGACTTTCCAGCAAGGATAAATCTGTGTACAAGAGCTGCTTTATATTATCCTTTTATGATTTACCACTTTAGCTCCTTTTGTTTTATTTACCACATTTTGTCTCCAGAGCGGCCGCTCTCCAAAGAAATCAGGTTATGTAAATATCCAGAGAGAGCGAGGTGGTTACCTGTGCAGTTTGGCATCAAACGAAGGAGAGTTGATCACTGTGGTGAGTAATCAGTTGTTCTGTATGAACAAAGTTAGTCGTAGGCAGCCAGCTTGGCTCATGCTATCTGCTAATCAAAGTTGTTCTAGCTTGCCTTGTGATGATTATTTATTGTTGCTTTCATAAACAGCAGCAAAGACCCCGCCCCCCACCCTCTGATCTAAGTATGGCGACTTTTGGCTACACAAAACCAAAATTGTGTCGGACATAAAGCTTAACTTGAGGCTGAAAATTTTAGCTTTTTCTTCATGGGAATTATTGACAAAAAGAAAAATACAGAATATTCACAGAGTTAATCATTAAATTTCAGTGCCGACTCTACTGAAACAGGTAAAGAAAGCTCTTTAACCTCAACAGACTACACACAAACATGGAGACAGATTTATGAACAAAATCAATTCTCAGTTCCCTCTTTGTTTCCCAGGTGAGCAGTCCTATTTAAACAAAGGTTTATTTAAACAGCCGACTCCACTACTTTACCTGAGGGGAATGTGTGTGTGTGTGTGTGTGTGTGTGTGTGTGTGTACTTGTCTAGCTATTAATGTGAGGACTGATGAAAGGTAATGGAAAGTGAGGACTGTTTTTTGGCCATTTCTCACATGCTTAAAAGGCTAGTTCAGGGTTCAGGTTAGGGGCCTGAGACTGCCTTATTTAAATGAAAATCCTTGCAAACGTGTGTTTAAACTCACGGTCAATCATGGTGACAGTGGTGTGCGTCGCCGGTGGGCTCGTCTGTCCGGCCGATGACACTCTGACTGTCACAGAGTATTTCCTGTATGGCTCCAAGTGGTCCAGCATCACTGCTGTGACGCCGCCCGCCAGCCTCAGCACCGAGATCAGCTCCCTGTCATCGTAGCGCCGACACTCAACCTCGTAGGAGTCGAAGTCGGCGATTGGAAGTGACCAGGAGCAGGAGAGGGAGGAGGAGGAGAGAGGGAAGCAGTGGATGGACTTCAGAGGAGATGGACCTAGAGGTGAGGGGGAGAGGAAAGATGAAGTATGGAATAAAGGAGACAAGGAGAAGTTGGGAGGGGTGATAAAAGGAGACAAGAAGAATAGGCCAAATTAAATCTCTCTTTTCTTACTTTGCTTATTTCCAAGTTGTGCTTTTATGTTTGACCTTCATGAGCAGTATAAATGCCTCACAGTGTTGATTTATTCACACCAGTGGAAAAAAACAGAGACCGATGAGTCTGCTAGAGCTAGCGTCCCCGTCGCCATTTATTTTTCCTGATCAGACGATAAAACCACCACTTTAAGAGATGATTAATGTGTGCGTGAGAGAGGCCAGAAAGACAAAGGCGAAGGACGACACATTTGTCATTTTGTGGCTGGCAGCAGACTGAAGATTTAAAAAAAAAAAAAAAAAAAAAAAAAAAAAAATA
>VUQI01025584.1:12573-24384 GCA_015106735.1 Paratilapia polleni | reverse complement strand
GGAGCTGGAAAAAAAAAAAAAAAAAAACAGTAACCAAAATGTTTTTGGCATTAAAACTACAACAAAAAATATGTTTCTCTTCGGTTTTACTTCACTTACTGGTGCGTCCAAATGCTGAGACACGATTGGTCAGTTCCCCACTGTGCGTGATGACCTCAGCACGGTATAGTCTACCAGGAACCAGCCCAGAGAAGGTGTGACTTGTGTGCTCCGCCCCGAGGGTCTGAGCTCCAAGAGTGGTTCCAGAAACGTCGTATAATACCACCTTAAATAACATGGAAACGTACAATAATCAGCACAATGAATTTCTGATTCAGAACTTCACTGAGATTTTGTCTGTTTTTCAAGATCTGAGAATCCCATTTTCTCCAGGACACGGGGAACCTGTGATCTGTCTGTTGCAGACAGCTCTTACACTGCACTGATTTTCCAGGTTTTTGTACAAAATTTAACTAAATTTAATTCTAACCTCATAAAAACTGACCTCTGAAACACATGGCCGGTGGGATTTTTTTTTTTTTTTTACATTGACTGAAGGTGGAGGTCATGGTAGCAATGATTTCACTGCAGATGTCACAGATATAAACACATAAATGGCAGCTTTTTACTGCGGCGATGCATCGATGCTGCGCCCCTTATTGCAAGTATTATTTTTATCTATCAAAACGAGGTCTGTCCACAATTAAAATCAGACATTTTCCAACCCAACAAAAAATGTATCATCAGAGATACTTGGTGAATAAGACAGCAGTATCAACTTTTTTAATGTGAAACAAAAGAAAGTGGATGAACAAATGAATGAATAAAAACCATGACTGTCTATTTACCTGGTAGTTGTTCAAGCTTCCGTCTCCGCGGTGCCAGCTGACCGTCAGTCTGTCCGTCTGTCCTGAACTCTCAACCTGAAGAGACGAGACCGGAGATGGGACTGCAGAGCAGAGGGGGGTGGGACAAAAAGGAAGGAGCAGTGTTAAAAATATGATTGGGATAAGTGTAATGAGAAGAAGGAAGAAAAAGAAAGGTGAAGATGATGGTGGAGAAGAAGAATAGGAAAGTGCAAGAAATGAAAACAGGACAGAAAGGAAAGATGGACGAGGAGAAACAAGCAAAAAAAGCAACAATAATAAATCAAACGAAGGACGAGTGATGACTGTGATGTTTACGTCAGTAATCATAGTGATAATAACTGCGTGTTACTGACTGACCGGTTCTGGCCAGCACAGACGATTCGCTGTTCATGTCTCTGCTCCAGCTCACCACCTGCAGTCTGTAGAGACTTCCTGCTCGCAGGCCGGAGAACACACAGCTGTCTGCAGCTGAGCCGACCTTCTGCAGGTCCACCAGCTCACCTGCGGCCTGAAGCACACGCAGCACACATTAACACCATGCTAACAGTTCAGCATAAACATCACGGCATGTGTGAATGTTAGTCCCACCTTGTGATGCTCCTGCCTGCTCCCAGCAGAGCCCTGCCTCCGATTGGTGGTCCCCTCTGAGATTCTGTACAGGGACAGGTCATAGATGTCGACATGGCCATCAGATGGACGCCAGGAGAAGGAGAGGGAGGAGGTGTTGGCTGAAATGAGTGTTAGATTACTGACTGCAGCTGGACCTGAAAAAGAAAAAATTTAAATAGGTCAAAGTGTGCATTTACACCTTAGAGGAGATACTTTAATCACAGACTGTTCACGGACTCTGACATCACCTGTTGGTTTCTGGAAATTTTGAAGCGTCAGCATCAGGGTTTTGGACACACCCATTTTTTTGGGGGGGAGCCAGAAGTGATTACAAGTTATCTGATAATGTGAGCTAACTTGGTTAGCAAGCTGCATCCACAGACTGTACGGGAGCATCACACAGACACAGATACCTGCTAATCAGTGCTCAGTAACATCCAAATAAAATCCTAGAATTTCACTGAGCACCAAAACTGGAGCTCAGACTTCTTGGATGTTGTGTTAGTGAACTTTAAGCCTCAATACAATTTAAACAGGTGAGTTATAAAAAAAATTATCTATAGAGACCAAACAGTTTCTGTATCAGGCTGTAAACATGTTTATTTCTGCTGTAAAGTTGGACATTTTAACATGGGAGTCTGTGGGGACTGACTCACTGCTAGAGCCTCTGGTGGACGTTAGAGGAACTAATGTCCACTGATGTCCCCTGACTTTGCTGCTTTTTTAAACATGTTGTAGCAGGAGAGTCACAGCTATTCATCATAACAGCATTTATGTTTCACTACTAATTATTCCTCTTAATAAACAGAGATAAATAACGACTCACGTGTTTGCCCCTCTGCTGTCATCTCCGGTGACTGTACACCACCGCTCAGCGTCACCACCCTCACACGGTACCACTTCCCTGATGTCAGACCCTCCAGATGCTCGCTTCGACTCTCCGCTGCAACCGATCGATTGATCACAACAACACTGGCTTCATCCAGCAGCTGCAGGCTGTAGCCGTCATACACGCCCACTGGCCGCTCCCAGCTGACAGTGAGGCTGTGGGTGGTGTGGTCATTATCAGCCTGCAGGGCGGTGACTCTGGCTGGTGCTGTGGGGGGAAGGAAGGGAATTTACCTGGATTCAGTTTGGATTCATGAAAATTACAAAATGATAATATGCTGTCCAGTGCCTTACCCGTCCTGCCTGTGGCTGTGTTGCTATTGGCCAGCTTCCCGCTCAGTGATTGGACAGTGATGGTGTAGGCGTGGCCTGGGATCAACTCCACAAAGTCCAGGGAGGTGACATGTTTAGGAGCAGCACGAGTGTCGACACCAACGCCATCCTAAAGACAGGTAGTGATGACAGAACTCTTTAGTCGTCTGTTGCTGCACCTCCTAATCATCCCTTCATTATACAGTATGAACATCCACCCATTCACCAATCGACCCAGTACATACATGATGTAGTCGTGTTGGTGCAGTGGTGAATGACCACAAGTTTTTAGATGTGTTTAAAAGGATTCTAATGTACATGTGACGCACTTAGTTGTGAAGGGATTTGAACACAGGTGTAAATTCCACCTGTGTTTCATCAATATTTAGAACACATGCAACAGATAACAGTACCTCTGAGAGGAACGGGTCTGTTTTCTTCAACAATACGTCTTTTTTAACCTAAGAATGTAAATTATGTGCTCATACCACCCTTGAATCTTTTGCTCTAAACTTGGGTGTACTCACACTCGCCACGTTTGTCTCATACTGTGCTTGAGCACAATTATCTCCACTCCCCCGATGGCCTTTTCAGGGCAGAATATTTGAGATCCTCGCTGCATTTAATACCAGTCCACCTTGAACTGTTACCTGGTGCCTTTTTTGTGTTTTCCTTTACATAAATAAATTTCCATCATAAACTGATGCAGAAAGTGCATAAATGTTCATCAGTTCAAAATTTCCCGGGGGACCGACTGCTCAATGTGTCCCTTCCACTGCCCAAACAAAACCTTCAAGCATGGTGGAAGAGTCTGTTATTCCATCAAACTCAACATATTTCTAAATAATATATTTCTGATAAGTTTAAGAGTTGCATTTTTATGAATTATAATTTAATTGAAGTTAATAAGCAAAAAGAGGTTCAATGAAACCATGTGAAAAGGTTAAAGGTTTATTTGATGGTAACTCACCTTGGTCGACAGGGACACAATGTACAAATCCAGGTCTCCTTCGCCATGCGTCCAGGAAGCCAAAAGCCCACCAAGAGAGTCCGTCAGACCAGGCTGTGGAGTCAGGCGGAGGTTTCCTACAGCACTGGGAACTGAAGAGGAGATGGGTTTTCTAAACTTGGACCCTGAGGTGTTTAAAATGGAGCTGTGCACAGATACTCTGCATTTCTAACCTGTTCGTCCCTCGATGAACTCGGCCCTCTGATTCGGTCCGCTGAACGTCGATACCACGATCTTATAAAGCCGCCCGGGCGTCAGAGAGGTCAGCCGGTGATGTCGCACCTCGCTACCCAACGTGACTGGTGGGAAAACCCGAGAATCGTTGAAAAGCAGAGTGACCTGGAGTTACAGGAAATGGTGTGGTGAGTTAAGTTATGGGGTTCATCCTTTTGGAAACAGGACTTGAATCAAGATATTTGATGATAATTTAGAAAATTTATGGTGTATGAGTGGAAATTTTGAAAAGTCAAGGGGTTTTCACAATCATTAAGAAACCTGAAATTAGGCTTGCTGAGTTCAACCCCTGCAAAGCTCTGGAACAAAAGAGATATACCCCCAATGTATCCTTATGATTGTTAAATAATTTCAGTGGAAAAATGCATTCAGAATCCCTCATTTAATATTTCCAAAATACAGTATATTGAAATACTAAAACATTTTGCATTATTATTTTATATTAACCATATTAAATATGCCTAAAGTCCCTACTGACACCATCATTTGATCATATTATATTCTAATATTTTGCATTTAAAGGACTATTTATGTCCTATAAATGTACATGATGCTAGCATGACTGGATTAACCTCCTGAAGGGCCCCGGACAACTGGAAAACACCAAAGAATTAAAAGTCGATGCATCATAGAATTAAAAAAAAAAAAAAAAAAAAAAAAAAAAATGTAAAAAAAAAGAAAAAAAAAAAAAAAAAAAAAATACAAAAAAAAAAAAAAAAAAAAAAAAAAAAAAAGAAAAAGGAAAAACTGTTCACTATTGCCAGAAGAATCCATTTAAGGAAAGCATGTCAGAAATGGATTGATCATTAACAGATGATCTTGCACAGATAGTGATTGCACTAGTGCATTTATTTGGCTAATGTATTGTGTAATGTCTGTAACTCTTTGCTTTTACATTCAAGCCCCTCTTTTACTCAGCTAAGCCCTCTTATGTGCCCTAAGTAAGAGCACTCATGTTATATTTGGAGTTTTACAGGTCCAGTGCTGCTCTTGAGATTTTGAATGTAGATGTGCATTTTCTGTATTTACTCATAATGGCAGCTGTGGATCAACTGAACAAAATGGAACACTCCAGGTATTAACCAGCTCCAGCTGAATGTAGAGCAGTTGCAATGTCCTTGACCAATTCGGGTTTCCCAATTCTTGTCTCACTTACACAACTGAAAATAAAGGGCTCTGGAAAGAGAAACGGAACAGCCCGGCTTGTAATCAGGCATATGTGAGGCTGGCCAGGTGGTCACCAGTCCAGGCCGAGAATGCTGGAAATCGGCTAATTGATCAGTGAATCTCTATTTGAAAGGCTCCTCTCTCAATGGTACAGGATCATTGTTGCCTATGAGGAGGTGCATTATCATCAATCTGTGACAGTACTGTGAAACATGGAACTGTTGCCTTTAAGTCAGATTGTGATAGATGCTATGGAGACCATGTGGACTGTACAGCAGAACGACAAAAAAGGTATGTCAGACAGAGGCGTTCTCAGAATAGTGACTCGAGTCACTCTGTGGTTTTTGCAGATTGGGAGCCGGAGCAGCGTCTACTCACCAGAGAGCAGCGTGAGGAAGACAGGCTCTTACATCTATGAAGAATTCATGCCAACAGATGGCACAGATGTTAAGGTAGAGTATGGATTGAGCATTATTTATTAATTAGAAGAATAATATGTTTTTGAAATGCTTGCATTATTTTTGGTTTTATTTTGCTTTGGCGTGGACAGTGTTTCCCACACATAGACTTTACTTGGGTGGGCCACCCAGGCATATCAGTAACTGCCAAAATATGTTTGGCATCTCATGTCAGCATTTTTTAGTGTTTTTATCTGCGATTGGACAGCTAAAGCCTTTCTCTGTGGAGTTTGCCTGTTTTGCAGCTTGCTTCCACCCAAAGACATGTTAGGTTAACTGGTGATTCTAAATTGGCTGTAGGTGTATATGTGAGAGTGAATGATTATGTCTCTCTGTGTTACCCCCGTGAAGGACTGGTGACCTGGCCAGGGTGTACCTTACCTCTTGCCCTATTTGGGATAGTCTCCAGCCATGGGGTTAAGAAAATCCATGAATGGATTTCAGCCCCTATCTAACCTATTTTAACATGAACTACTTCACATCTGGCAGAGTCCTGTGTTTTTATGTTGAGTAACACAATTGATATGATTTAGAAGAAATTACTTGAGCTCAATTATCAGGTTTTTGCGGGTGTTGCAGGTGTACACTGTGGGGCCAGACTATGCTCATGCTGAGGCCCGAAAGTCTCCCGCTTTGGACGGAAAGGTGGAGAGAGACAGCGAGGGGAAGGAGGTTCGTTACCCTGTCATGCTCTCAGCTATGGAAAAACTGGTTGCCCGTAAGGTCTGCCTGGCATTCAAGGTATGTATTGCTGGTGGAATTAATACAGTTAGGTATGTTACAGTTTTCTTTTTCCTTGTTGTGGGGTATGAGCTGTGTCCTTCTGTTTTTTCACTGCAGCAAACAGTGTGTGGCTTCGACCTTCTCCGAGCCAATGGACACTCCTATGTGTGCGATGTCAATGGTTTCAGTTTCGTGAAGAACTCAATGAAGTACTATGACGACTGTGCCAAAATCCTCGGGTAACATATTTAGTTTTTGCTTCTAAAATTACTTTTCCTTGTGTTCAGTTGCTTGTTCCGATCTGTTGATTGAATCTGTGTTTCTTTGCTGTTCTTCAGGAATATTGTAATGCGTGAATTGGCTCCACAGTTTCAGATTCCTTGGTCTATCCCTACCGAGGCTGAAGACATCCCCATTGTTCCAACCACTTCAGGGACCATGTGAGTCATAACAGTATCATGTTACGAGCAGTAACCAGTTTAGCTAAATGTTTACAGTAGAGGTGTGGTTGCAGTGGTTCGTTAATTTATATATATATATATATATATATATATATAAAATCTGTGTATAATTTTGTTGTCTTCTTTCTATGAATATGAGATTTCATGTGCACTTCATAGCACTTTATATTTACAGACAGATCAATAAAAAAAGTGGGGAAAAAGTCATATTTAAAAGCAGTTGCTACTGCAATTTTCTGGAAACTTAGGCAACTTTACATGTTTCTTCTACATCTTTCTGATGTTTAAAATAATTGTTTCACTGGGTTAATTGCTTTTGCTCAGTTGGGGATAGTTAAGTTTCTTTGAAGTGGGGTCGTATGTGGTTCTATCCACAGTTAATGTGTTTGTTATCTACAGTAAATGGCAGCAAGCATGCCTCCAAGCAGAGCACCCACCAGCACAGAAACTAAAGCCAAGCACTGCTGGTCAGCAAGCAAAACAGATTTTAGCTACCTAAAAAAAAAAAAATCAGTATTGGTTTAAGTGTATGCTATATTTATACTATCTCAGCTTAACCTGTTCTCAGACAGCAATTTCTGATAACGAGTTGAAGGCGTTACACTCCACCAGGCTCCATTACCTAGAACAGTCATTTTATCGCGCAAAGCACAGGAGCTGTTTTTGTATACTGCTGCCTTGATTGGTTAGTTGCAAACATGGCAAGCACAACTTTACTGAAGAGACGCTTCATGTAACGTAGCATAAAACTATATAAACAATATTGTCTAATGCTGTATCTCATTTGAAAATGAGAAACTGCCTGCCTTTACATTAATAGAAGAAAAGTTTATTTATTTACTCTTGATGTTAATTTACAATTCCTCTCTTCAGGATGGAACTGCGTTGTGTCATTGCTGTCATCCGACATGGAGACAGAACCCCAAAGCAGAAAATGAAGATGGAAGTTCGCAATCCAATGTACGTTATCTCTTCTAATCTTATTCCAGTTTACTGCAAAGCCTGATTAAAGATTTTTGATTAACTTCTGTCTCGGATGCATCCAGGTTCTTTGATCTGTTTGAAAAATATGGAGGATACAAAGCTGGGAAATTAAAGCTCAAAAAGCCAAAACAGCTGCAGGTAAAAAGTAAAAATTAATAGGTTTTAATTTGTGATCACAGCCTCTGTGGGATAAACTGTGTGTGACCAGGTGTGTAACTTTGAACCTCAACAGGAGGTGCTGGACATCACCCGGCAGTTGTTAGCAGAAATAGGGCAACAGAACGATTGTGAGATAGAAGAGAAGAAGTCCAAACTGGAGCAGCTGAAGACAGTTCTGGAAATGTAAGTGACAAGTAAACCAGGTCATTTTATTAACCACAAATCCCTGATCTCATATTAATTTCATCTATTTCTGGGTCAACTCAGCAAACTGTTTCAAACAATGATAGATAGTGTAGCCTCTAAAGAATAAATAATATGGAGTGAATTGCTGTTGCCTGAAGAAATGACTTTAAATTTTATGAAAACTTCTTGCTGAATTTCCAAGAAGTTTGGAAGGTGTTTGCTAGATCTGTTTTTTACCTCCTCCTGTGTTTATGATCTCCCAAATTCCTCAGCAACACACAGTTCTTTTTTCTAAACTCTCATGCAGCCAGACATTGTGATAGTAGAATGTGTGTCAAAACAGTTTAGTGTAAGTTTTACTTTCCCTTAAAACACAGTTTGAAATATTTACATCAACAGCTAAATATGATAGATCATTGTGTTGATTATGAAGTAGTAGTGTCACCGTTTCTGCATTAGCCAACACATATATTTTTGTGGTCCTCATAGACACATAATAGCAAACCCCTATTACCTTATCAGAAGTAAGACGTCATACATCCCTGTTTGTCCATAAGTATCCTTGGCTTTTAATGATTCCTCATCTGTTTCATTTTCCCTCTGAAGGTATGGCCACTTCTCGGGGATCAACAGAAAAGTGCAACTTACTTACCTGCCCCATGGGCAGCCCAAAACCTCAAGTGAGGAAGAAGGTAGAAAGACATCAAAGCATGTTTTATGACCTCCTACTTAAGATAGTATACAAAAGGAATAAGCTCAAGCTGACTATTAACTGCCTGCCTCTGCGATTTTTCAGACACTCGTAAGGAAGGGCCATCTCTGCTGCTGGTGCTGAAGTGGGGAGGAGAGTTGACTCCTGCTGGCAGAGTACAGGCTGAGGAACTGGGAAGAGCCTTCCGCTGTATGTACCCTGGAGGACAAGGTGAGATACACAGAAGCACATTTTCCTACGGAAAAATGCCATGTAGGTATTTACTGCACACCTCCTTTCTAGGGTCATGATGGTATTGATTTTATCATGGAAAAGAGCGAATGGAAGAATATCAAGCTGGTGATGGAAAAATAAGACTTGCTGAAATCTCTGATCAGTGTTGGTTAAGGAGGTGTTGAAACAGTTAACTTATCAGTAACAAGTATAGTTAGAATGGTCTTAATACAGAAATGGTTACCATTTAGAAACCCACAAACCACCACACAGCAGCTGCTGATGCATATACGGTCAGAGCTGTGAAGAAGTATTTGAAAGACAGAAATACCCATATACATGTTTATTTCAGCTACAGTGCCCAGTGAAGAAGTCCCTTAAATAAATATTGTATAAAAAGTTTGTTACTTGCATGTCATGTGAAAAAATATGTTGGTCCACTACTAAAAGCTAACTTCTGTTATATTTTTATATTAATATATAATATTAACTTTGTGGAGTATATTCAGTATTATCTTCTGTCTCCATGTGTTCTTGTTACTGTCTGCTAGCCCTGTTAATGTGTAAACAAGCTTACACATTGTGGTTGTTCCAGGACAGTAGGTGTGCATGTGTTATAGATAAATGAATGATTAAAAGAAAATGATCATTATATAATCATTGTGTATATATAATTATTATATTATTGTTTTATTTTATATATTACTGTTACAGTGTTGTATTAACCGTTTCATGCATCAGTGCCCCTCGAGAGACTGATTTTGTAAATTAGCTTTGGCTTTATACACTTGCACAGTACACTGGATGCAATCTTTGCAACTATCAACTTTTTTGTACTTTTCCTGTACAAATAGTCTTTCACTACTAAATAAAATAAAGAGAAACAAAGCTAAGGGAGTATGAGGATTCAAAAATAAACTGCAAAAACCTAAAGGTTGTTAAGGCTGATTGCCAGAGAACATAAATTTTAGCATATAGTTCATATTTAGAAGTTGATGGGAATTTATTGAAGAAGAGATCCCATGTCAGAGTCACATGAAGACATGTTATCACAGACCTTGTTGTGCATTATATTCACCCTGTATGAAGATAAATCTGCTAAACCTGTTTTCAGTAGTATCTTTGTATCCACCAGTGTGTGTGTCCATACTTTGTTTTGTAGGAGACTATGCTGGATTTCCAGGCTGTGGGTTACTGCGATTACACAGCACCTACAGACATGATCTGAAGATATACGCATCCGACGAAGGCAGGGTGCAGATGACGGCTGCTGCTTTTGCAAAGGTATGCACTATTTTACTGTTGTAAGAACTTCTCACAGTATGGGAAATTTACAAACAAAAATAGGAAGGCTAAAGCCTTTTTGCTTTCTTAAAAATCATGTGTGAGATGTCACACACTGGCCAAGTATTGGACATGTTGTTAAATAATCAAATGCGTCTGTGTGAGCAGGGTTTGCTGGCTCTGGAGGGTGAGCTGACTCCCATCCTGGTGCAGATGGTGAAGAGCGCCAACATGAATGGGCTGCTGGACAACGACAGTGACTCGCTGAGCAGCTGCCAGCACCGCGTCAAGGCCCGGCTCCATGAAATCCTGCAGAAGGACAGGGACTTCACCGAAGAGGACTATGACAGGGTGATTGGCCAACTGTGTTTACCACTGAATCTTAGCTAAACAGTTATCTGTTCTGTGAGGGTCTAGTGGAATCGGGGAAACAAAGTGGTTAAGAAAAAAAAAAAAACTTGCCTTGATTTATATATGTGGTGCTTTAATCTGTGTCATCAGTAATGTGCCACAGACTTAGGAACACACGTGGTAGCTTTCAATACAGTTTATTTTTACTTCTCGACTCTATCTACCAGTTAAACATTTGACAAATGTTTTCCATAGTATGTGTTGGGCTGATAGGATTGTTATAGGTTAAATTTTAAACTGGTTACCAAACTGTCTGTCACCATATCATCTTTGATCATTCAGAGGATTACTAACTAGCTATAATAAAGGCAGGAAGGATTATATTTCTTAAAATAAATATTTACAGGTTAATTGCATTTTGTCACTTTTCCTGTCGCACAGATTTGTGTGGTTTTGCAACTTGGGACGCTTGAGATCTTTGTAAAGTGAAAGTAGTTATTCAGATGAGTAATCTGCTTTTTAATAAAAGAGTTTTTGCCTTTTTTGTGTGTGTGTGTGTGTGTGTGTGTGTGTTACAGCTGGCACCAACCTGCAGTACCTCTTTGGTGAATTCAATGAAGATCGTTAAGAACCCAGTGGCCACATGTGACCAGGTCTACGCCCTCATTCAGAGCCTCACCTCCCAGATCCGCAAAAGAATGGAAGACCCCAAGTCTGCTGGTGAGCTGAATCCTCTGTCAGCTTTGGAATCTTATTAATGAATTTATTTATTTGCCCACCATGTTTTTTTGAAACTTAAAAAACCACATTATGGTTTTGCAATTGGAATTTCCAAAATTATTGTGTAGTTCAGAATCCCTGAAAAATGGAGTTTTGTCACTAGTCCATGCAGTGAAAATCTAAAAACATTTGTTTCTTACTCACCAGACCTGCAGCTGTACCATAGTGAGACACTTGAGCTGATGCTGCAGCGTTGGTCCAAACTAGAGAGAGACTTCCGCATGAAGAACGGCCGCTACGACATCAGTAAAATCCCCGACATTTATGACTGCGTCAAGTACGATGTTATCCACAATGCCTCTCTCGGCCTTGAGGACACACTGGAGTTATTCAGACTGTCTCGAGCTTTGGCTGACATCGTCATCCCACAGGTGAGGGGGGGAGCAAGAGGAGGGCCACTGACGGTAGAAAGACATCTGAACCACTGCAAAAC
>VUQI01025583.1:0-13784 GCA_015106735.1 Paratilapia polleni | reverse complement strand
GTTAAAGAGAATAAAAAAAAAAAAAAAAAAAAAAAAAAAAAATCCTCTGAAAATGGTCAGGTCGAAGGACTGGACTGAAAATGAGTAAAAAAAGCAGTCAAGACTTGCTCAAGACTTTTGCACTGTACTGTACCTGTTGATTATGCAGAAATATGAGGCACTTCTTTTGGTGTTGTAAACTGGCCAAAAAATCCATTAGCCATATACTTATTTTATTGCAGGCAGCCTATGTGTTCATCATATTGCACTCTACTTAAAGTCATTAGGAGGAGGACACTGCGATGGCACAGAGCTCTGTAAAGTCTTTTTGACAGCTCTCGGCCATTTTAATGGCCACGAGTCTGCCTCACTGCCAACGTGCAATCACAAGCAAATCTCATCACGACAAGAACGGCAAAACTTCCAACTCTTCACTTTAATGACTTTGGTTTTATGTAACTCACAGGATTGAGGGGGAAGCAGCAGCATACAGTAATTAACCCACTGGAGAGAGAGAGCGCGAGCAAGTGAACAGGGGACAGATCCAAATCTGAGTAGGATGAGAAGAAGAAGAAGAAAGAAAAACGATAAAAAGGGAGCTTCACATCCTTGTTCAGCCACACGATAAAAGGAGAAGCAAAGGAGAGGAGGAGAGACACTTCTGACAATACAGAAAAGTGGTGTTGATGCCAAGAGGTACAACCAAACACCCAGTTCTATGATGCAACCCCCCTCCAAACTGATTAGACTAAAACCTACTTGCCTTTTGTGCTTTTACTCTAAGGATGACTCGACTTATATTTCCCAGAGATATGCTTAAATCAAACAAAAATACAAAGTACAGGGAGCTTCAAATACATCCAAAATCCAAAAGACTGTATGACAGGGGCGTAAAGTGGGGAAGGGTCATGGGCACCCCCTTACTTGCACCACCCTTTTCTCAGAACTCTTGTCAAACCAAATCAATTTTCAAACTACATTTCGATCTCAGCTACACAAATGTAAAGTCTGTGTGTGTATGTTACGCAGTTGTGATGTTTTTGTTGACAATATCTGTCTACAGATAGACATAAACACCTGCCAAAGTACCTCCTGCTAGAGTAGGTGTCTCAAAATGTTACAGGCCTTTTAAAGTGTTTTAAAGGGTAAATGTGTGTTTCTTTGTTTTATTTTTTAGGAGTAAAGGAGTGTGTATTACATAAATTGTTATGAGTAACAATCTGGTGATGGTGCATTATATTGCATCACCATTTTTGTGTTCTACGATATAGAAAAAAACTGTGTTACATGTAGATGTGTGCCATTTATACACGCCAGGCCAGCTTGTTAAGTCTTCCATGCTGGGTACACCCTTATTTCCCTGCTTCAAGCTACTCCGGAGGCCTCCTCATCTCCTTGAGGTGCATGTAAGGCATCATCCCCGATGGTGGAGGGAGAACAATCTCTCTTTTAAGGAAACTCTTGCACCAAATATGATTTAAATACGGATAATGAGCTTAAGATCAGGGCTTTTTATAACAACTAATCAAACGCAAGCAGCAACATATCAATGACTAACCTCAGGGTGTGGACAGGGGTCATCTGAGATGTTCTCTTGATTGAAGTTTGGCCCGTTTTTGGTGTTATCTTTCTGCCATATGATGGCATTTGTTTTTGCCGATCAGGGACATGTACTTTTATTGAGAAGAATGTAACCCTCATCCTACATCTTCCCTGTGCTAATATGTTTATATTAGCCTAACCACAGCTCTACAGCTAGCTACGGGGTAGCAGATCATTATATGTAAATAAGCCCAACTTCACCAACCCTCCAAATGTCGCTGGTCTTTGACTTATGTCCCAACTTATAGCAGTGCTGTAGAAACACTTCAGTCAGGACGTGGTATATTAACTTTAGATGTCAATTAGCTAGCTAGTTTACTGCCAACTTCTAAATCCTCTTTTTCGTAAATTTATAGAAGTGTAACTTTATTGTAACACCTCATAAAACAGCCACACTGATCACTTCATTGGAACTGAAAGAATTTCAACTGCTTTCAGTGCTCATTGGCCTTTGGGAATTCAAGGAGCATTTGGACCTGGAAAAGGCTAATGAAGTCAGATTTAACACTAGAACCGCCAAGGGAGTCATTTGGACCCCTTTGTATTTTAAAATGTAACTTAAAATATAACCCCATCGTGTCATATTTCATGACTTTTCCCAAAATGGGGTTATTCATCATACAGTGAATTTTGGGTGTGTGGGATAAAAAGTAAAAAAAAAAAAATTATGACTACTTACACCTAGAATCGCAGAGGACGTCATTTTGACCCCATAGAAATGAATGTAAAACAACTATTGTGGCATGCCGTGTTGCCTAGCAACATTTATTTTTTTTTTTTTACACACATTTTGATATGAAGGCTGCTATAGCATGAGCCAGAGCTAGCTATATGCGATATATAAATAAATATATAGGGGACTGTAGTTAGATAAAAGATGAATAATTACTTCAGGGCTGCACGGTCACGGATGGGATGTTGTGTGTGAGAAGCGTGTGGGTTGCTGGCTGTGCAGAGAAGCAGGGAAACTGTAGCTGAACTGAGCAGAGAGTCCAGAGTGTGGAGAACTAATCTGAGTAAATAAAGAGTGAAATCTGGAGCAGAGCAGCCGATTGAGATGGGTTTCAGGCCTGAGGAGCAGAGCTGAGGAGGTAAAGGGCTGCAGACTGAGGCACGGCAGTGTGGACAATAGATGAGAGGCTGCAGGTCCGGCAGTTACTGCTGTTGCTGCAGAAGGGGGTCAAAATGACCCCCGCAGAGGTTTTAGGAGGTTTGGAATTCTGGCGGTTCTAGTGTTAACAGGCAGATAGTGGTGGTATTTTGGTTGAAAAAAGTGTAGCACCAGGTATTCTCCATTCTCTTCAATTGTTCATTATAGACTTTAAGTGATCAAGCAGACAAAACTAACTCTCTGCTGCATCTTTCATTGGTGCTTCAGTGTAGCAATGAGGCAGCTGGATTGACCAATAGATAGCTGCAGGCCTTAGTGCAGTGAGATATAAAGTATATCAGCCTGCTGCTAACACTCCACTTTTCAATACAAAGAAGTGACAGTAGTTGTCCGTTTTATTCCAGAGAGTGGAAACCATTCTTCCACAAAAGAAAAAAAGACATGTTTCTTTCTCCTGCTCAGCATGATGCCACTTTGAATTCAGAACTAATGAGTTTGTGATGTTCAATTTAAATCTTTCAACCTCCCTCAGAGGGATTCATTTGCTGATGCAAAACCAGCTGGCTTTCCATACAGCTGAATTCTTGTTTTCATATGAGCTTCCATGTGAATAATGGAATAATTCTGCATCCTTTAATCATTTCCAGCAACACTACCACCACACTGACAGCCAATTACATTTCATTTGCTAATCCCGAACCACAATAACCCCAACAATGAAACCGATTTCAGCCTTTTTTTCTGTTCTATTCTTCTTATGCCTCCATCAGTAAACGTAAAAGTAAATGAGTACATTTAAAAGCTGCAAAAGGTGAGGGAGGACTGAGTCTAACTTCTTGGAAGTTAAACAATGTAGAATTAAAATACTTCTATCTTAGGGCAAGACTTGAGATATTTATCAAGCTACCTATGCATCCTTTCACCAAACAGAAGGACTGCACCTCGGAGGAAGTGGGATGTTAATGTTAAATATGTACAGTTGTGGGTTGTTGCAGAGAGACTTCTGTCCAGACAGCACGTGTTGTCATGAGACTGACCTGCAAAGAAAAAACTCCATAATACACCCTATAGTTACAATTAAGCAACCTCTGGCAGTGCATGTAAAACGCGTGGCGCTGTGGGGTGGACCTCATCACCCATCTAACCTAAAAATGCAGCTTTCAAACATATGTAACATTGTAAAAGTATGCATTTACCTCCAAACTATCTTTTCTTAAACCAAGTCAAGTAGTTTTGGTCCCTAAATCTAACCAGAGAGTGAAAAATGGTCCCCCACCACCCCTCCTCCTGGTCAAAAGTCATGTGGTTTGCCCCTACTCCATATCCTTTCAAACGTGACCTATCAGTGTTTTTAAATCATGTACATCATTTTAATAATGCTTACATGGGATGTAAAAGATGGTGGAGATGTCTCTTCAATCTTTTAGTCAAAACAGTATCTCATTGTCAATAAATATTACTTAGTTTTCTCTCCATCTTCTGCCTTCTCCCAGACGCTTTGTAGATGCATGCCTGTACTCGGGACAGTGTCAAAAATATGTGGAACAACCAGTAATGTGGGTTACTCTTGTTTACCTTTGTGTTGTTGTTGGTCATTTAACTCCTGCCGTGGACATAGAAGTCATAATAGAGTAAGAACTTCTTTGCAGTGGAGTGAAACTAAGTCTCAAAAACAATGAAAACTGTCCACTGCAGCAATTGTTTGGGCTTCTATACATGAGGTTAGACTGTTCGCAATTCTTCCTCTTCGAGGTGAACTCTGCTGTGGTTTCCTTTCTTATTCAAGCCAGCTTTTTAATCAGTCAGTGTTTTACATAGCTTCATCACCTTTGCAAAGTACCCTGTTGGCTTTTCGGAGAACTGCACATGTGAAGCCTCTGTGTTGGTTGTATTACAGTAATCCGTCTGTCTGCACAGCCAAAGAGCTACACAAATGTACAAAGGCACAGGATCATGGTTTTACTCTTAGGAATAAAAGTAAAATCAAGTAGCTTTTAATTTATCACCTATTTTCCAGTCTAAACATAGTTCTTTCCAAGATCCTGTAAAAGGAGGTAAGGCCCTTTTAGAATCAAAGCATGTGGCTCTATAGTGTAGTGGTTAACACATTTGCTTTGCAAGCAAAAGGTCACTGATTTGATTACAGCTGGATACAGAAATCCCCTTTGAGGTTGCATCAGGAAAGGCATCCAGTATAAAACTCTACCCGCTGTGGCGACCCAAAAGTAGCTAGTGCTTTTAGAATCAAGTCTTGCCAATCTGCAGTAAATGCCTCTGGGCAAGTAATGTTTAAGTATTATCTAAATTAACTTCAATTTTAATGGTCATCAGGATATAAAAACTGCATGTATATCACCAGTCAAATCTGATGGAAAAAAACGCTTTAAAGGTTTGCTGACTTTGCCCCATATTTTTTTTTCCCCTGGAAGTTCTACTTCTATTGTTTCTATTGCAGAATTCTCCCATAGATTTCCCTAATAATTTATTTCCCTTATAATATAAAGACATACAATATGGATAAAATACAAAATCTAAGGGATAGCAACTGAGCTCTTGTTTGACAACAAAGAAAGTTTTTCCTTCAAAGCCTCCACAAACCACTGGAAATACCAGAAAATTCTCCATCATGCTGTTACACCCAAACCCACGGCTCTGGTCATTTCAATTTCAAGTTGAATTGAGTTCTTGACCCTACAAGCATTGCCTTAGGATTTACTATCAAGTCTGTATTTCTATTAGTGTCGCCGTTCAGGCTGGAAAATACACAGCAAAAATATCAGATGTGTATCACCACCAAAATTGAGTCAGTTGTACTTTGAACCAAGCAGCAATCCAAACATCACAGAAGTGTGTTGAGAAGTTGGAAATAATCCACTGCAGGCAGTAAGAACAGCTACTCGGACTCTGAACCAGAATGTCTGTAAAATCAGATCAAAGGGGCATAAAAGCTCATTTTATAACAATGCTAAAGAGGTAAAGGTAATAACTGTACATTTGAACTTATTAAACATAAACCCATATAGTGGGTTTCAGTGAAATATTCAGCCCTGCAGCAAAACTGTCAGTGCCCCAAGTTGGAGCTTCATAATTAGCCTTATACTGTGCTGTCACCTTCTCCAGAGAGCCCTGTTCCCTCCTCAGCTCTGGCTTTGCTCTATCTCTCTCCTACTCTCTATCTCTGGCTCTCTCTAGCACACACAAATAACTCTACGTTTCCAGTGGAAATTAATTTCCAACATGACTCCGACCTGACTCGACTTGCTTGTCAGACCAAAGCTGTTAATGAGCCCTGACGT
Organism: Paratilapia polleni; assembly: GCA_015106735.1. Classification (NCBI taxonomy): domain Eukaryota; kingdom Metazoa; phylum Chordata; class Actinopteri; order Cichliformes; family Cichlidae; genus Paratilapia; species Paratilapia polleni. The sequence continues at coordinate 7,796 of VUQI01025583.1, read as the reverse complement.
CTTTCTCACAAAAGCATGGGAACTACTGATATAGTTACGACACACGAGCGACCTCCACCTCCCTGAACAACACACATGCACATACAGATGATGACGCTGAGCACTGCGGCTCTAAAGAGTCAGTTAAATTTAATGGGAGTTTTGATTCAGGCCCTGCTGGAGGCTGCTGGAGACATCCGGCATCAGTCTTACCATCCATGTTAAACACGAAATAAACGCTTTCATCACTGTCTGTGTAGTCAAAAATAAAGTTGTCAAACAATATAACAACAGGAGGGTGTGCAGTAAATGAGGCCTGCTGTTGTTTTTCCATCACAAAGGAAATTCTGATCAAATTGCTCAAATATGAAATAAGAACAACATTTCCTACAAACCACAACTGTGCCTTATAGAGACGTATATTTTATAAGTACAATCTATGTTATTAGTTAATGAATATATGAATAGCAGATGAATATAGTCTGCTTTTTTTTAAGGTGTAATCATTTAGCAATAGACTGGCAACCTGTGCAGGGTGTACCCCGCCTTTCGCTCTATGACAGCTGGGACAGGCTTCAGCACCCCTGCAAATTAGATAATTGGAAGAAGATGGATGGATAGATGGATGGATGGATGTTGTATATGCAGAGCTTTGTTTGAAGGTTTGACAACAAAACCTGAGCCTAACACAGATGATTTAGATCCCAGAATTTCCTTCATATGTCAATAAAAACAATAAATTAAAAAATCCTTAACAACCAGACAACCATCAAATGTTATTTTCCTGATGTAGCAGCAACACGTTCTAACCAGTATTTTTTATTTTTTCCAAATGAACCACACATCGTGGCCACACGTTTTCTATGACCTTCCCCCCAGTTTCCTCCCAGTATTTGGATGTGTTTGAGTCAATGAGCAGGCTCGTGCCAGCATCTCCACAAGCCGCTCTGTGGCTCACTTAGCTGAGTTGGCATCCTGCTGTTGTGACCCAAATACAAGCCTACTGCCTGTCTGCCAGCTGCTGCGTTCTGATTGGCTAGGAGATGTCATGAGAGAGAAGGTGGAGGAGGGGACAGACAGAATGATATCTCCTTCCATCCCAAAGAAAGAGGAAAAATGCTACTTTGTGCATAGTTGTCAATATATCTTAAACTGTCTGCTGAATGACTAAACATATGCAAATTCCTACTGATATATTTATATTTATTTATAGCTTTTTACAGATGCAGTAGTGTAACATCATGTGTTTACCCCCATAATCCCTCATGCCACCAGTGGAGTAGGCAGCCTTTTAGACTGCAGGCACGGAGCGACACACTGTGAAATACAGAGCTTTCTGAGCTTCTAAGTTAATGTCAGGGCTCAGACTCTGGGCTTGTGAATTTTGCTCAATGGTATTAAAATAAGGAGTTTCCATGAAGATACATTTAACCTGAAAAAAAAAAAAAAGAACCCAAACAGCTCAATCTAGCCAAAATTGTGCTCCCACAATGAGCTTTGGAAATCTGTCTACCACAGTTCTGAAGCAATCATACTTCCCCTTTTACCAAAAGTATCAACTCCTGGCAGGCTGCCTTAAGCTCTTTGAACATTACAGGTTTTGACAACTGGAATTTCACCAAGCTTTCACCAAGGATAACGGGATGTCTAGCAACAGCTGTCAAAGTCAAAAGAAATGATATATACCACATTTCAAAATTGTTCACCACTGTCAAGACACTGATTAACACTTATAACAGACCTTTGTACTAAATGAATTCTGTTGGGAGGTAAACATTCTTTACTGTGAGGGTTCCACTCCTCCTTTCAGACACTTCCTAAACATTCAGATGATATTTTTTCACACAGGTGTACTGGCGCCGAGGGATTTTATGGGGTGTAATTTCATGCATGATTTGAATTTTTCAAATTTTTTAAATAATATTAGCTGCCAGGAGCACTGTGGAGTATATTGAGAGGGGGACCTGTACTAACTATGCACCCTTCTGACTAACAGGTCTAATCATATGATGCAAAAATTAATATAAAGGCAACAATTAATACTCCACAACTCTTCAACAGGGCAAACATCATGGCACAGAATCATGAAATTATTTTGAAGCCACACTTCTCAGCTCATTTACGTGAACAAACCATATGTTTACTTTGTTTAAAAACTGCATTAGATGCAACCAAAAAAGCAGTTAAGCCTGTTAAGGACTGATGCTGTAACGGTATGATAGTACAACTCTGTAAAACTTATTTCCTATTCTAATCCAACAGCTCTGAGTAACAAGGTGGGAAACTACTATAAAACATTTAACCCCATTGCACCACTTCACATCCCTTAACCTTGCATTTAAATCCCTCTGAGTTTAACAACAACTTTTAGTTTCTGGGATACTAGGTTATTAAATTTAATTTCCCTCTGTAACTTCTTATAAGTGTCTAAAGCAGAAAACATGAAAGATTTCCTTCAGAATGCTGTTCATAAGTAGGGAACAGAGAGCAGAAATGTGTCCACTAATCTGAAATCATGATGAGCTATGCGGATGTTATGAGGGGAGAAAGTCCAGAGTAGCTTTAGAAATTAGAACCCTGATTCATACAAAGCAAACACTCAGATTATCTACATCATCACATTATGATCCTGTTCAGTTTTCTGTTCAGCGTTATGTTTTATCAGTTACCAAAAACATTTCACAGTGCAATGAGCCCTGCCTGCGCAAAGGTTAGAAATGTTACTATAGGTTATTATACTGTAGGTTATAGTGTTCAACATTTTAAACGCTGTCATCTATGGTGGTGCTAAACTTTCCTGAGCTAAACTAAGACGTGTTTCTGATATTTTGTCCACCCCATTTATAGCAGTAACGGCACAAAGACTCTGTTCTTCTCTTTGAAGTTTAGCTGGTTGTTTCAGCCCACATCACTACAGGGAGGACTGTAGAGCTTTCAGCAAGCTGCTGACTGCACAGCATGGCAACACAAGCACACACAAACACACACCTCAGAGGCCCATGATACACGTAGAGCGTGTGTTGACACTCTGCAGCTCCCCAGGGCCACAGACCTGCTGAGTCCAACAGCTGCTAAGAGTCCAGAATTCAGCCACTGTGTGTGCTTGCGTGTATGTGTGTGTGTGTGTGTGTGTGTGTGTGTGTGTACCCAACGCGGTGTCGGTGACAATGATCTGACTATCAACACCAGTAATGCCCTCTCTCTCAATAAAACACACACTCGCAGCATGACAGCATGTTCTGCTGATACCCAAACATCCCAGCCAAAGCGCTTACAAAGGAGAGTGCCAATCGATATGACACAGAACTCACTTAAGCATGCATGTACAAACACAAACACACAGGAGCCAGATCGGTAGTGGAGCCAGAGACTCTGGCCCAGTGCCGGCAGAGGGGATCAGGCCCGTTCTATGGGAGAATGAGACACTGTATCTCTTTGGGGAATATTTGTACCCCTTATTGACCCCAAGTTAACTTAATGCTTCTTGATATGAGTTCTCTATTATTAACACTTGACAAATGACTGTTCTTAATGCCTTAGCCTAGTGTGTGTAGTGTGTATCTTCATGGGCCTGAAAAGTGAAGCCAATGCAGAAATAGAACACCACCTCCTGATGTAGATCATAAATGTTGTGCTGAATTTAAAAAAAAAAAAAAAGGTAACTTTGAATATAACTCAGCCTGCAATTATGTTGCTATTTAGATGTATAGTCACGTGAAAAAGATTTTCATAGGACTCTATGCAGTCCTGTAAAAAAGTAAAGCATGACTGGCTTACCCATGTAAAATTTTATCTTTAATAGTTTTTGAGATATTCATGTTCCAACACTGCTTGAGATTTCACAGTGCGAGAAAATATGCTGGAAGAGGGTCAACAGACCATTTTTAAAATAAATACATCTTGAAAAGTATTTGATATATGAAGCTAAAGTTTCACAGCAATCATTGTATATATCCAAACTTTGGACCATAAAATTTTTAGGCAAATCAGAGATAGTTGAGCAGAAGGCCCAGAACGATTTGAGAAGGAATGACCGAGCAGCAATAATTTGAAGTAATGGTTTTCTGTAGGACTTTATCAGTCTCTTACATTGTTGTGGAGGAATTCTGGCTCACTCTTCTTTACAACATTGCTTCAGTTCATTGAGGTTTGCAGGCATTCATTATTAATATTCATTTTAGACTCTACTTTTAGACTATACTTTGGTATACAGATGAGTTCATGGTCGATTCAGTGAGTGCAAGTTGCCCAGGTCCTGTGGCTGCAAAACAAATCCAAATCATCACCCCTCCACCACTGTGCTTGACAGCTGGTATGAGGTGTTTGTGCTGATATGCTGTGCTTGGTTTTTGCCAAACATGGTGAAGGTATTATGGCCAAACATCTCCACTTTGGTCTCAATTAATAAAGTGTATTTGATTAGTAGCACTTGGCTGCTACTTTGCCTATTAAGTAAGTAAGTAAAGTTTATTTATAACACACCTTTCACAGACAAGGTCACAAAGTGCCACCACGAGATAAACAAATAAAAAAAAAAACAATTAAACATATGCATCCTATGGAAACACTAAGGGTGTACTTAGTATTTCACAGAACTGCATATAGTCCTAAGAAAACTTTCTTTTATACATGGCTGTAATTGGTAACATTTCAGTGTAATTTTCAGCATGAAATAACTGTCCCTCAGTTTTTAGGGAATTAATTTCAATTTGATTTCATGGCAGCTATTCCAAAATAGCTGCCATGAGTGGATTATTTTACAAAGGCAAAGTCAATTTGTGTCAAGCTTTTTCACAGAGTTCAACTTTGAAAGTGTTTCCCACACATATGCATTACTTAGTGGGTGGCCCACGCATATTAATAGCAGCCTAAGTATATTCAGCAATGGGGGCGAACTCTAAAAAATGAATTTGTGCTGTTAACCACTTAAGAACTGACTTGACAGTGCTGACCTTTGAAAGAACTGAAAAGGCTTTTCTACCAAAGAGAACAGGTTTGGTTCTCATTTATGTGCTGGTTCTGTTCAGAAACCACAAAACCACTGGGCTTGTAGTAAACTGAGCACGTCAACTGCATAAGACTTCAGGATACATTTGTCTAAGTAAAGCCTTCGGTCAAATTCAGCAGATGTCCATACTGAGCTTCTTTGGACAACCAGGCAACACACTTCAATACAACCCTCCTCTGTCGATGTATCAGTTTTGAAGAAATAGTATTCTAGTGCTACTATGGAGAAAATCAAAAGCTTCATCGCAGCTGCACTGAATCTGAAGGTTCTGTGTTTTCTCAAAAACTCAAATCTGGACAATTCTTTATTCACAAGTTCAACAACACTGAGTAATTTTAAAATAAAAACCATACTATATAAAGCTCACTATACTGGACCTCAATGCAATATTCCATCTGACCATCTTTTTTGATAAATTTCAGATTTCTGAATGCATTAAGGAAAGGAAATTTAAAAAAAAAAATGGATGCACATATTCACACACACACATTAAGCTGTATTTAAAAGCACACAATACAGATGGGTTGGCTGCACAGCATATCCCATTCAGCAGTGCGCACATGCTCAGTGGCTTCCTGTTTCTCTGTCAGTCTTTCCGCCGGAGGCTGCAGAGGTGATTCCTCTACTCCCTGCATGATGTCTTCAGAGACACTCAGCTATTTTTAGCTCCCTCTTTCATACGCACTCGCCATCCTCTTGACGGATCACCCTTTCAAATGCACAGCCAATGCTCACTCTTCTATACATATCCTCTCCCTCTCACCACATTTTTATTTGGTTTGGTGAGACAAAAGATTAGTCTTTTTCTTCACAGTAGCCTTGAGGATTTCAGTCATGTTTTGCTCAACAAGACACTGACATTTTGTGAAAGAGCAAATTTGTCAAGGTCAACAAGAATGAGTCATCCAGCAGAGTTATCAGGGTGTCGTATCATAGATGGTGTGAGCAGGCATTCCAAGGTAACACCAGCACTACATTTTTGGTTTTATTAAGAAATAGGGGAGATGCCAGAATTAATTAAAAGAAGTAAAGCACAGTATTTTGTAGCAGCTTCCCTATAACAGCATCCACATCAGCTTGTCTCTTGGTCAGCCTTTGAAATAAAAATTACTCCACATTAAGCTTCTGACACCAGCTTGTTACATAGTTTGGTTGGACTGCTAGCAGTTAATAGTGTTATTTGAATTTATTAATCTTTCAGCTCAAGTCCATGACTGTTAGGCATAAGGAGTTTGAAGACAAATTAATAAACTGTCACAAAAAAACCTAACATTCAAGTTCTTGATTTACGGCCCAGCTGCAGCTGTTCAAAATGTTAACAGTTTTTGTTTTAGTGAAACTGTTCACACTGGTTTTCCTCTGTCACTGTTGCTGTCGCTGAAAATGAACCACTGTCATTCCAATCAATGTGCTACAGCCCATCCTGGACTGCCCTCCTCTCTTCTCTGCTGCCAGGTGGGCTTTTAGAGCCCAACTGATAGTGGATGTTTTGGGGCCAATGTGATATCAATTTTTAGAGAGTACATTTTGATATCAATATAGTACTGTCTTATATTCTTGAATCTGAGTATTTAGCCTAATTTATACAATTTTTTGAGGTTTACTGAGTTATTTTGAGTTATACCAGAACAGTGAGGAGTAGAGCTGCATACATGTCTTGAGAGCTTGAAAAGAAAGCTCAAAAGAAGTACAGTTGCTTTCTTTTCAGTTTCTCAAGACACCATGACCTGGATGACTGAGGACCCACACAGACAGTTGCATAAATATTTCAACTAATAATTTGTACTTGATTTTTCTAAGTATGGACACTTCTGCAATGGCAAGCACAAAAACTCATGGCACTGGTAGAGTTTAACTTGAAATCTTTCACTTTGTTGTATTGTGATCATTATTTCAATTATGTTGTGTTTAGAATTTTATTATTGTGGGTGTCTGATGTGGTTTCCAGTGTTTGGGTGGTCAGGAACAGTGTAACGATTTAGTTCCTAACAGGCCACCATGACTGACACACCTGCAGTGTTTAATGACTTCTGGTCAGTTTTCTTGCTCTGGCTTGTTGCTCAAACAAAACCAGTGTTATAGTGACTGTGCGGTGTATGGGGCATATGAATGTGACAAATACTGAGACCTCTGTCTCTTATCACATAATGCTAATATTGTGTACACAAAGTCTTCATGAAAGCGAATGGAGGCCATTCATAGTGACGTTTTCTGAATTTATCATGAAATTTGAATAACGTACATTTAATGGTAAATTAAGTAGAGCTCTTTTATTACATTCCTGTGACTTATTCTCCTTAAGGACTGCATACTCAAGATGAATAAATTATTATAACTTACCCTATTTAGTTGATTTTACCTAATTTCTGTTAGGACAACTTATAGTGTATATATCATATGTTAGAATTATACCAAAAGGTGAAAATGATGCAGTCATTGTCTTTTCTGCAATTTAAACGTAGCACAAAAAGCTAGGAAATTTGTGTTTGGTTGATTATTTCTTTGTTGTAACAATGCTTCTTGGCAATAAATCTTATACCATTGGAAAGCCTGTTTATTTCCCTTTAAATGGTGCCACATTTGTAAGGAAAATGCATTTGTGGGTTGAGCAGCAGAGTTGAGTATGTGGGTTGCGCCCATGAAGAACTTGCCAAATCTTCTCTGCCAATGCCAAACAGCTTATTCTGCTATTGACTCTTGTTTGGTGTCGTTTATTGGATTGGATGATTGAAGTCTGAAGAAACAAGACATATTGGCAGTTCAACAATTTATTCATTTAACAAACAGGGGCCTCAGTAGCATCTGGAAG